>OU911042.1:8985000-9090000 GCA_918358695.1 Melinaea menophilus ssp. n. AW-2005
TTGGCAAAGAATATTGTACTTTCAGCCAATATCTTAGTAATAAATAATTATCTCTCAAATAGAAACATTAAACTGAAAATGGCGACAAGTTTTTGTTTTTTTTAAACATTAAGATAACTCAATGCCAAGGTTAAGAAATATATTAAATTGACTTTTCCGACTCGCATTACAGTATCTGCCATTAAAGAGGCGAAATATATATAACACTGTTTTTTTTTGTAAAGTACTTTTATTAAAAAGTTTCGTATCAAAGTTTCTTAATGTCAAAATTGCCGCCAATAAAGAACTGTCAGAACATTGTCTTGCCATATTAAAATATTGTTCTATTGTTAAACGTATGTATTTTTTTAAAGCACATTATTAAAAAAAAAATAATTAAATGACCATCTTCTCATAGTAGTAAATTATAATTATCTTACCTTGTGGATACGATGATAAGCGATAAACCTTTACGTTATGTACGATAAAAGCTATGTTTAACACTAAACCTACCAAGTACCTGGCAAATTGACCGTTCTTAAACTGTAAAACTTACACATTTTTAAATATCGTTATCAAACTACATTACAATTCTTAGAATATGCATATAATACTTTCTACACTCTTTACTTTTAGTTATTTCCATTATTACCTGCGTTATATAATAAAATAACTTCTAATTACCGGTCAATTTGACGGCGTGCGATAGGAACAGGTATACAAGAATTGTCGGTAGATTTAGTGTTAAATAAAGATATGGCTTTTAAATACAAAGGAAAATTATAATGCGTTCCACTTTCACCATCCATCCATCCGATTCATAAAGGTATAATCTCTTTGTTCTTTTGAATTTGATGCAGCGAACGGCTTAGTTATTCACGACTGAGTATTGATATGGAACATGTAGTAATGGATGGAGGTACGAGTAAGTGATGAATGGACATCGTGTTTAGTCACCGCCAGGGAGTACTGCTTTTGACATATGCACGTGTGTGTGTGTGTCTGTGTGTGTGTGTGTAGATATATAATCAAAGTACATACAAATGTTTGTGTACATACAAAATTTAAATTTCATCAATGTATATTGTTAACGAAGTTCATACAGTCGATGGACCGTAATTATTCTGATATTGGGAGTTAAAAAACTGATTTATAACTTAATTATTGATCTTTCCGTCCTTGAAAATATATAAGATTATAATTCTAGTAAGGTAATATTTTCTATATATATATATAAATTAATCTACATGTGTTAATGTAAATAATAAATTTCGTCAGCTCAAAATCACTATGTTTATGTAACTGACATCGCGCTATGTGTGACGTGCGAAAGATAAAATTCAATATTCCGAGTTAAAATTATCTTTTTCTGTGAAAGAACATTAGATAACCCCTCTCGATATATAAATAGACTCGTATCTTTACCCTTTCTTTATTATTTAGTTATCTTTTAATGTGTTATATTTTTATATTATCTGTATTAAGTTATTACATTCTATGTCGAAATACTTGTCACAAACGCTCAAATTTAAAAAAGGAACACGAGCTATGTCTGTTGAAATAGTTTTTTATAAATGTAACCTCTTTGGTTGTATAAATATATCAATATAGGAAGATATAGTCTTAATTTTTTTGCCTTACCACCCCTCCCTCTATTTAGCACGTATTATTACTTTAAATATAATAAGGGTTGTTATTCTTCTTATAAACAATGACTGTGCCGTAATATTGTGTACACAACATTGTAACTTACCACCACCTGCAGTGCACTTTGGGGTTGCCATAAAAAATATTAAAATTTATACCATATTTTGTCTACGTCATTTTGACAATGGCTAATATACCAGTGAGTAATTGTCAATTATTTCAAAACTGTTATCAGTTTGGGGGCTGTCACTTGCATTTTCATGTATTTAATCTAAATTCAAAAAAGCATGAGGAACTCCCGGAGGGCATGTATGAAGAGGGTAATGTCTGTGGTCGAGGCGAAAGAGGTATGCAGGGACCGTAGCGTTTGGCGCTCCGTCGTCTCTGGCTACCCCGCAAGGGATATGGCGTGAAGGTAAATAAATAAATATAAATAATCTAAATTTATTTTTTTTAAATTAATTCTACCGTATCCGATGAAAAAATACATCATATTTGTGATGATTCGATCAAATTACCAGAAACAACGCCGAGTTAACTCGCAACATGATATATGACGAACACATGACGGGAATTATAATCAGATTAGATTACATCATTTCCTACGTTAAGTACACGTTATGGTAACTCCATACAGTTATTAAATAAACATACAAACATTGTTATTATGTATTAATATGATAAATTATATTAAACTGCCGACTGTTTTTCCAACATTTGTTGAGATTAACTCGATAAGAACATAACTTTATATAAAATAATATGCCCAAGGACAATGTAGGCCGTGATATGAATTTTAATCAATACCCATCTTATTTTGCATCACAGTTCATAACACCCGGTAGTCGCATCAAAGCTTCCTTATTTTCTTATCTAGCTCTATCTTCACGCATTAGTACCTAGTGTAATAAAAAATATTTATATCATAATTAATAATTATACAATATGGACTTTTAAAAACATGGCAATAATAATTAAAACTTATAAGTATAAATATAAAAAATGTCCGCCATTTTTAGTAACTGTCAGATAACTTTTTTTTTATTAAATTCAAATTATCAAGTCTCAGCATTTCTTCATAATGCTTCTGTTTAAATGTAAATATGTATACCTTTGGTTGTGGTATCAGCAAATATTACTTTATTTTATGTAAATGGTTGAGTTCGTCGCCGACAAGACCGGGGTCGCAAAAAGTTGTAGTTCTTTCAGTTCATTAATTAAAATAAAATACCAAATCTATTCTGATTAAAATTTCCGTTGTCATATTTGACAGATGTCATTTAAATGTTACCATAATAATAAAAGAATATTATTTTTAATTTTTATATGTAGATATTGATAGATTTATTATTCTCAAGGACATTTCTTCTTACATATTTTCAAACACATAAAATATATTAAAAGTCACGTTCGATCTTGTGAACGGTTGTTTGACAATCATTGGTAATGTCAGTCGTGCGTTATCTGTAAGTAATTTGATATCTTGAATTACTCGTAATTTTTTATCGCGAGTTTATCGAAAGTTTATAGAAACATTTTAAGTCAGGGCACTGCCACCGCTATCGGTGCATTGCTTTATATCCTATACTAATTGAAGATCATTGGAAGGAGTAAAGAAGTATTCGTACATATTCGTATAGTATACCAAAAGCGCTGTTTTTCCACATATAATTGAATTGAGCGTAAGCGAAGCTCTTAACCGTTTGGGAGACCTGTTTTTGTGTTTAGTTGTCTCCAGAATGCGACGAGATAATTAGCTGATAATTAGCAAAAATTTTCTCATGTATCATGTATGTTTGAGCCGAATGCGGATGTTATAGCGAAAACAGATTGAAAAAATGTTTAGCCATTCAAAAGTTATCAAGAAAAGAAGAATGGAGAGGGGCTCAGCTCAACACCCGCCGCAAGGTCGGCGGATCCTAGTATTCATAATACTTGGGTTACGTTCGTAATAAATATGGCGTTATTAATTTATCGTCTATGTCCGAGTTGTAGTTATTGACTGCACGCTTTCATATAAGTACTAAGAGTGGGTTAAAATATTGATTATATATAAGGTACAGATAAATGCACAAATCAAATCTTTTCATCTCTCTCTAACATGACAAGGCATGTCCAGATATCAATGGGCGGTACCACCTACCAGATGTCAGGTACTAATCTACCGCTCGAAATACACCAAGAAATTGTAACATTTTCCGATAACAGTAACAGTAAATGACATCCTGTCTTCCGCTAAAGGTTATATAGGGTGGTCATGCCTTTTACGCTCCACTCCAAGTAAGGTATACTTCGTTAAAACTTTATAAAAAAAAATATCATTGCTACTTACTACATACATAAATGATATAAAATAAAATTATATATTTAATAACGGCAACAATATTAATTTTTATGATGGCAACATTTTTATAATGAAGTAAACTTTTTGTTGGTTTTATTATGGTTACAAATTATTTAAATACACTTCCACAATTTATTTATCATTTAATAAACGTTTAAAAAAAAAAACGTTGCCACCGAGTGACTTTATCAACTTAATTACAGACGTCATCTCTCGATTAAAGCGTTCGTGAAATTATTCGTACAATTTTGTTTTTTGCCGCCATGATGTCCCCTATAAATATTTATTGAATCACTCTGTTCGCCGTTCTCTGTAATTATGGGACATAAATGTTAAAATAATATTGTTAATAACTATTTATGTATTATAAAATGTCTTGTTCGATTATTTGACTAGATTTTTTTAAATTGACTTTGTTTCTTTTGTACAAAAACATCGTATTATGATTATTTTGTTACAATTTTAGATATTTTATATATTAGTATAACAATCAATTATAATAATTTTATTGATTATTGTAAAAATTTAAGAAAACACAGATAAAACATAATTCTAATTAGGATAATATATTAGAGAATGACGAGGCATGGCACGGTCGCGCATGCGCATGCTCGTTGCCGCGTGTCGGCGGAGGACGCGACAAGTGTACATTACACAACTCGATGTAAAATGGCGGATTCATAAAACTTTACACAACCTAATTGAATTTTCACGTGTTTTTTAAAAGAACAACAACAAAAAAATTGTTACGAAATGTTACATTCGTTATAAATATTTTTACATAATAATATACGGGAGGATAAACGGAAGATAAAATATTTTAGATTACCTACCGAGAATCTTTGACACGAGGCGGATACACACTTGCATGGACATTGCGAGGATTTTGCTAATTTTATAAAGAAATTGCATAAATATTTTTATATTCAGTGCAAAGTAAAGTATTGGAAGTATTTCAGCTATAATTTCTTTTTCTCTGTAAATTAAAATAAAGATAAATTTGCATTGCATAGTTTTATTTAAAATTTATTATTCTTGGGAGAATAATTGCTTCTATTTATTATGCTATTAACACTGTTTGAGCTAAAATTCACAGGTGTATGGTGAATTTTTCTTTTATATTTTTTTTATTATCTCTGACGTTAATCCACAAGTCTATGTACGTAATGGTACCACCTAAGAGGTGCGATATATTTGCCATATCTTAAGGGCATGAAATTATGGTAAAGTTTTAAAATAAAAAACCTAATAAATATGTATAGAGTGTATTTGAGACAGATAAATAAATTTAATACTGAAAATGTCGAAACAAGTTTTGAATAATTGAAATGTGACGCACTGGCCAGCCTTGTGTGGATGCGCTACATTTCGTGACAAAAGACAATGCTTTAATTACGTATACTCGTAAAATATTCACGTGAATTCCTTTGCTATTATAATCGTTTTCTATGACTTATGATTCATTATTTACAGAGGGAAAATTGATACTTGCTATCGTTGTGACATGATATTAATCGTTCAATACTATTATACGTAATTACACTATTAAATGTTTAAAATATTGTTTGCTATTTTCCTTACAGTAAAGTTGCTATACCAATAGCTATATACGTCTGTGCATATTTCTACGTCACATTGTTTTTAAGGTTTATGCGTTCTTAAAATATTTTCATACCATGAATGCGAAATTAAAGAAAGTAAATATGTAGGTAGTTCGTAATTTACATGTAGGTACATAAATTGATCTTTTTATGGTAAGACGTCGAAGGAGAGAGGAAAAGTCCTCCGCCACCCACTCACTTCATACGTACTTCCCGAGAACTATTACAGTAATAAGGTTTACACTTACTCCACATTATATTTAATATCATACCTTTTTATAATACTTAATTCATCTTGAATAAGCAATTATTATATTATATTCTTCATATAACGTCCGTTTTAGACTAAAATTTTCTTCCAAACTATATAACTTGTTATTTGTTCGTGAAGATGTAACATTTCAATTTTTAAGTTTTTATGATTTATTAATAAATAAAGTAATATCCTTATTTAGATATACTATTAGCTGTTTCTACGACTTCGTTTGCGCCGGAATATGATTTTTTTAAAATAAAAGTAGCTACAGTTACTCCTTTTAATATCAGCTACCCGTCAATGAAAGTTCTATAAAAATCGGTCCATCTGTTCCAAAGATTAGCCGAACCAAAGAGACAAAAAAAAAATGAATTGAAACTACAAACAGACATTAATTTTATTTATATGTATATAGAGGCGCGACCGCTATTAGTGACGTCACGTTTACATATCAGTTTAGAGATTGACGAGTAGTTGAGTTCATTTAACAACTTTCTTCTTATTGCCCTTATCCCATTTTGGTGTTGATGCAGTATGTTTCTTCCTTCTATACTCTCCTGTTACTCGTCATCTCTGTACACGCTCCCTTCTTCTCCATATCGTCTTTTACGCAATCCATCCATCTTTTCTTCTTCCTCTACCTGTGCATCCCTCCACTTCTATTCCTAACACACTTTTGATTAAATGCCTTTCATCTCATGACATGCCCACACCATGTTTGTATAATTGACACCTAACGCCTTGGTCTTACGTGTAAGTGTCTACAGTCCAAGCTTTGGATACTCGTGTTATTTTGTATTCGCCAGCGATGAGTTCCGGTTGCGGATGTCATTATCATTCGACCCCGAAATGTAGCAAACCTTATCGACGTTTATCCTTAAAGAAATAGAGAAACGATCTGTCTGTCTGTACCACATATATATATAGATATAGATAGTTAGATCGAAATAACTAAAACACAAGAACTATTAAATGTTATTCATTGGTTTATAATTTTATTAAAATTTACCCAAATTAGTATTGTCTTAAAATACTTTAATTGACAATTTGTGTACAGACAATCTCATCTACATTTAAGATATTCCCTATAATATAATATTTGATAGTAAAAATAATATTTGCGAGCTCCGTGTTAAAGAATTATAAACATGTAGTCAAAATTGATGCATTCCTTCACGCTCGCTACCTGAGTCCTTATTTCTAATTGTTAAATGTAAAATGAATTTATCATGTCTGTCTGTGTGCATGTTAAAGATAAATATATTGTATATTAGTTATACGAGAAAGATTTTTTTTTATTTAAAATATTTAATATATTTATTCAACAAATTTAAGCTCTAATTTTAGTATGAAAATATTTTATATAACTTTAATGAGTCACATACGATATGTTTGTTGGTTATTTGTAATGGCAGCTGATCAAACACACACCACCTGCGCAGGCGCAACTACAATGTACTGCGTCACGTTGCTAATTTGGACAACAACAAACACAAAGCCATTCAATAATATTACTCTCCCATTAAGCAAAGACTCGTCGGTTAAAGGTGCTCTGTGACGTCACGAATGTGTTTCGATCTCAATGAAAAATATGTATATAATTGATTAATTATATAATTAATATATTTTATACGATTTATGGACAAAATTATTTCAAAAATGCCTTCTGACATGCTGTTCCCGTTCACCCAGAGGTCTAAGTTCCAGTCCTGCCCATGTTGTTGATTTCAATATATTTTATTAATCAAATAACATGGCTAACATGTTTATAGAGGACTAAAAAATTTTATATATATTATAGTATAGTATATAAAAAAGTTAAATATTTTCGGCTGTCAATACAAATGATCTGTCGACATGCAATAATTAAACATAATGTTCACAATAACATTAAATTAATGGGAGATTTATACAAAATAAACTAAATTAATCAAATTTATCATTCATGTTGGATTCCATTAATTTTAACATGTACCATGTCGTAATATATTACATATATAATTACATATATTATTATATATTAAGTATACGTTGAATTACGTTTCATTTATTTTGTTTCATTGCTATGATAAGTTAATGAAATACAGGATGTAGTACAGACTAATTGCAACATATATATATGTATATATATATATATCCCCATATATGCATCGTGTTAATTATAATATATATATAATCATAATATTATATTCTCGGTGTTAAATGTATAGTGCTAAACTAACTCGTTATGGTATTACTAACACATACGTATCGTTATAGCAAACATCGGAAAAATACGGGAATTATGTACGTAGCATCCACGTGTTTTATATTTTGTTCCCATTCCCCTTTACGGTATTGTTTGTTGATGATTTTTATAACTCTGACGCACTTCGATACTACCAAACACCAACCAACATCATACGATGTTTTGTACACATACGAATAGATTGTGTGTAAACAGAGAAAGTTAAGAGAAAGTTTTGTTTGTACGAATATATCACTCAAACATCTTCAAGGATGTCGTGTGACCTCTGACCTACAGACCGATTTTATCTCGATAATATATCAAAAATTAATGTGAATTTATAAATTCATTTCGGCCTCCAGACATACCTGCATTAAAGCCACGGGCAGTCTGCGCATAATGCACCTTGGATGCAATATCTGCATCTGTATCTAAGGTTCACATGACCCTGACCCGCCTTCGGGTAGTCAGTCATACGGTAATCGGTCATTCTGTATCGAAGTAAACAACATTAGTCAAAAAAGACATAATCAAATCCCTTGCATAGTCAAGCAGGTACGTAGCTCACGTTGGCAGTCACTATTTAAAAATATGGATCAGAGATGTGGGTTTTTTGGTATATTAAGTGTATTAAGCCCCAAGTTTTACTACGACAGTGATAATCGCGTGGGAGGCCGTGTGATCGTGAATCGGAGATAGATTGTAACGTGAGAGATAGGTTTGATCGTGCGAGATTGGCTTTTACGTAGGAGACAGATTTGTAACGCGTGAATTAGCGTATAATGTGTGAGATAGATTATAGATTAGAGATAGATTTCAACGTTTGAGATAGATTGTACCGTGAGAGATAGGTTTTACCGTGCGAGATTGGCTTTAACGTAGGTGACAGATTTGTAAAGCGTGAATTAGCGTATAATGTGTGAGATAGATTATAGATTAGAGATAGATTTCAACGTTTGAGATAGATTGTACCGTGAGAGATAGGTTTTACCGTGCGAGATTGGCTTTAACGTAGGTGACAGATTTGTAAAGCGTGAATTAGCGTATAATGTGTGAGATAGATTATAAAGTTGGAGATAGATTATAAAGTTGGAGATAGATTATAAAGTTAGAGATAGATTTCAACGTTTGAGATAGATTGTACCGTGCGAGATAGATTGTATCGTGTGAGCTAGCGGTCTTGTCTATGAGATAGCAGCGTATTTTATTTGTGATCTAAATTAAATTACATAAATATACTACTTTTTTCATCTTATTCTGCGTACAACATTATTGTGAAGTATCACTATCTAAGTATTAAGTGGGTGTACCGTGTATATTTGCAATGTAGATTGTAGATTAGTTACTTGTGCGAATATATGATATCATTGCTTGGACTAGTTAGTGGTAACAAACGAAATATTATCTGAACGATAAATTCATTAACCCCACATATAAATAAACTGCTAGAATAAAAATATATTGATAATTGATTTGTTTGGCCCTGAATTAGATCCATGTCGCTCTATTTTAGCATTTTATTACATCCACTTATAACTTTAACGACACGTCTAAACACTTAGTGTTATTAGGATCCTATAAATTCTATGATATATCTAAAATAAATACTTTATACACACACACACACACACAAACACACACACAAATATAATACATCAAATAAGAGAATCATGTTTCTAAATAGTATTATAATACTATACGTTTATTCAATTAGTTTTAATTGTTAGAGTGTACTACATTTATCAATATTACGTAACACAAAATCAATCAAAACAATATTAATACAGATAACCTTCAATCACTGGGTCACGTTTTCGACGGCGGGGAACGGATTAATTGTGGACACGTCTCTGTGCATGTGCTGTGGTATATATGTATTGATTGACTTTGTTCGAACACAACACGTGTGTGGCAAGAATTCGCATCCAGCACGTCACTACTCAAAATAAAGATGGAGGTTTCACCGTCATGTATATCAAGATATCGTGCCTTCCCCCTACGTCATATTACGTCACCGTTTATATATGTTTAAATTTAGTTAAGACGCAGGTACGTAGGTCCGTACGTACGAGATTACGAGGAGCGACCTCCATTTAATATATATATGACTTGTTAACGAGGCCAGTACTTGGAGTATTAAAGAGATTAAAATAGCATTAATAGTAAGTAATAAAATCAGAAATCTTATATGAATGTTAAATTGAATTTCATTGACATGTGTAGGTGTACATGTTGCCAAAGATTCATACATATCGCGATCTGAACGTTTCCATAGCATCCTTAAATGAATTTCATACATACATACAATATATATAATAAGTAATAAGTATATATTACGAATGTTAAATCTTAAAGAACATTTAACATTTCGTATAAGTATTTTTTTTCAATTCATATTCTTTTATAGACATAACGCGTCTTCAATGACAATGCGAAAAATAATCTATTGAGTTATAATTGGTAAATCGTTAGGCCGGTATTAAATAAAATGCCTAACGAGTCCGTCAGCATCAGTCGCCGATAAAGGGGGTAAGGGGAGGGGGTATTAGTTGTAATTGATCCCCCCCCTACACACTCAAGGATTACTTGATAATAATTAATGTATTATTAATCGTCATAAAAATTACTCGCATTCCAGATACTAAGTATTAGTTTTTGTCTCAGTTTTATTTTAGTAGTTAGTTAACTTTAGGCACATCGGACTATATATTTTTTTCCAAGTCTACTCGAGGAATTGGTACAGGTACTTATGTACAATAATATTAAACAATAAAAAAAAATCTTTTTATTTTAATTGTTAATCAAATGCAATCATAAAAAGATAAGTGTTGAAACTTACCTAGATAAAATTATTATGGTTTATTATGTCTTTCACTAATCGAATTTTATATTATTTACCATTAGTACTATTGAAGACGAGCAAAGACGAGTTACTGTCCTTATAACAAAAAGATAAATGCGGTGATTTGTTGAATTTCGTATTAATGAAAAACACAGGCGCCAAGAGAACATTGAGTATGTATCGGCCCGAGGGGGAGGGCGGGCGCGCCGACGTCACGAGAAAGCCGAGGTCTCTATAAAAGCACGCGCGTCCCTCCCGCCGACATCACTCGCTAGCAAGCAATAGACAAGTCACTTCCGGCTATCGCTCTCGCGTTTTTCTACATCATTCGAGTACGTACTCTCGTCGCACGCACACGTCTATCATGACCGTCTCCAGCAAGATGAACAGTGTCTCCCGCCAGTCGCTGCTGAGCCGCCTCGGCCCTGGCGGGCTCCTATATGCCGCAAACAAAATAATAGCGGTACGTCTTCGAAGTGTGGTGTCACTATATTGCAAAAAAGTGCAGAATTGTTCTAAGTGTATCTGTGTTTCAACATGGTGTTTCAACTGGTTTTCAATTGTTCCCAGGTCGCTTGTAAGGATGAGGAACGCTGGCGCGTTAAGAGCGAGGGCGCTCTGTTCAAGCGTTGGAAGCGTAACAATTCTTCGGCCGAGAACACCTCTCCCACTGCGACCGCCCCCGCCACCCCGGCATCGCAACCCTCCGATTTGCTAAAATTTTTGGCAATTGTAAGTATTTTCAGTAGAATAAGCGAAATATAAAAAATATAATAAATATCAGTATTATAAAAATTTTATATCAAGCTATTTTTTTTTTATAATCTTATCTTTCTTTTCCTTAAACCATATTAGCTTTTACTTTTTGTTGAGAAATATAAAAAGCTAAAATTAATAACTAACGATACAAAGTCACAAATCATAACTTTTATTTGATTAGAATGACAAATATTTACCTACATTTCTTTGTTTGTTTCAGAATGCATTAGAGCTTTCAGCACCGGCATCTGATGCTTTGCTGAAGTCTCGTTCTTCTGAATGGTTCCAATTATCTGGCCATCCAGGTTCTCTGGCGCCCGCTGGCCCTGGTACAGTGTGGAAGCGCCGTGCCGCCGGAGATCACCCCGGGCACAACCCTGAGCGAGATGCCTACGAAGCCCTCGCGGCCTGCCCTCACATGCGCACAGCTATTCCACTCTTCTATCGAGACTTGGAATACGACGGGGAACACTTTATTGAATTGCAAGATCTTCTTCACGGGTTCCGCGATCCACATGTGATGGACGTTAAAATGGGAACTCGCACGTTCCTCGAAGACGAGGTCAGCAACGCTCGCGCCCGCCCGGACCTCTATGATAAAATGGTACGCGTAGATCCCAACGCCCCCACCGAAGAAGAACACGCCGCTCGTGCCGTAACCAAGCTCCGCTATATGCAGTTCCGTGAACAGTGCTCCTCTTCGGCCGAACAGGGCTTCCGTATAGAGGCCGTTAAAGTTCCCGGTCAACCGCCGCTCACTGATCTTCAGAAAGTGCGTGAACCCGGCCACCTTACGGCTACCGTGGCCCGCTTCTTCGGTAACGACAAGCGAGCCCAACGCGCCATCGCAGCTCGTCTGCGCGAGATAAGAAGTCTGTTTGAAAAGTCGGAATTCTTCCGTGAACATGAGATCGTTGGTAGTAGCATTTTTATAATATACGACGACGAACGCGTCGGTGCTTGGTTAATCGACTTCGCGAAGACGCGACGCCTGCCAAAAGATGTGAATATAAACCACAGAGCACGTTGGCAACAAGGGAATCACGAAGAGGGTTTCTTATACGGATTAGACAGACTTATAAATACAATAGAAACAGCACAGCTCTCCGAAACAATGACAGAACAGGACGTGTCACGCTGAACGGCCGGAGCGATGTCATTGGTTCCTGCACCGTTCGCTCGGCCACAGTGCCACAGTGCCACATTGCCCCAGTGCCCCAGTGCCACTCTCCCGACGCCAAAGTTGAGCTCGGAGAAGTACAGAAGAACATTTGTGTTTGTTCATATGAAAGAGATTGAGATGTATCACCCAATAATTTGATCTAGTCCCTAAATATATTATTAATTATAATTATAATTTTAACTTGTTGTTTTATTTTTTCCACTAGTGTCAAAACATTCTTGTGTATTAGAAACCCTAAAATATTTTTTATTCTTTACTAAATGAATTTAGTGTAAATATAATTTAAAATAAAGTAATTTTTAAAACCAAACTGCACATGAAATAAGTATATATTATATTTTTCTTGTTAGTTGATATAATTATGGCGAAAGTTGATATAATTATGGCGAAAATAAGATTCATCAAAAGTCTTTTTGGATTCCGTCTTTACACACACACTGACAAAAATATATAAGTATCTTTTCAAAGATTTGACTTATAAAAATAACATAAGATTTATCATTATTATCTTTATTTTCAAATCATTTTGCAAAATCACGCCATAATAAAAATTTATTATTATGTTTTCTGTTATTTATTACTATACGGTTTTTCATCGAAATAAATAGTACGTAATTACATTTGCGTAGATTGTTTGTATTTATTCTTGTTTTTTATTGAGCGAAGCGAGCGGAGCTCTCTACTGGAAACTTTTTTACATTCTTTATCACGAATAGGCTCGAAAATTTTTAAAATTATTAAATATTGCAACCAAAAAAACACATTAGGTTAAGGTTTTAAAAATAATTAGAAAATGTCATGTTCAGGAATAATAGTCAAAAAACTGATATCACATTGAAGTCAAGGGGAAATGGTGAGTCATTACACTGAACTAGCTTCGCTCAATATGCAAACGATACCCGAGATTTCGCAAGCGCAACAAGTCGAAATTAAGGGTCTGTTGGCGCCTCTAGTTAAATATCCTGTAATGCGTATTCTTTCAGGGGTTATAAACTGCGGGTCAAGGGTTTGAATACTAAATAGTGACGCAATTAAATCATTTGAACTAACACTCAATTTACTAAATCTTTATTGAGCCAAAAAATGGAACAATGGACGAACTTAATGCTACAGAGCATTCTCTACCAGTCAATCATGGAAAAAAAAAACAATACAAAGAAAAAATAATTACAAAAGGCGGTATAAATAAAATATAAAATTGAAATATATAAATAAAGATGTAAATACATAAGAATACAGATATACGTATAGATACATGCGAATATATACATTATATAGTAATAAAATATGGAATTATTGATAACTAAATAATACAAAATGTATACACACTATACTTATTAAACTCATACTGAAAAAATTATGAATAAAATAGAAAATTAAGCAATAGGACTTCTGTTAACAAACTTGTGGACGGGTTCTTTGAAAGCCGTTTTACTCGGATAGCGTCTAATATTTTCGGGCAAGTCGTTCCAGAGTTTAGTTGTGTACTGTGAAGGAACTTGCAAGTAACCCGGAATGGTGTGAAGGAACGAAAAGTTTGAGATTAGAAGAGAAGAAAAGGTGTAAGTCTTGAGTAATTGAAATATTGAGGAGAAAAGGGGTCGTTAAGAATAGATAAGAGTTCACTCAAATATGTAGAAGATCTTCACTTACCAATTTAGTT
Source organism: Melinaea menophilus ssp. n. AW-2005 (assembly GCA_918358695.1). NCBI lineage: Eukaryota > Metazoa > Arthropoda > Insecta > Lepidoptera > Nymphalidae > Melinaea > Melinaea menophilus. The sequence continues at coordinate 8,999,502 of OU911042.1, forward strand.
TCGACGATTGAAAACAAAGCGAATACGAAGCGAATCGCAATAAGATGATTGAATATATTGAGATTATAGGTAAAGATATTACAGCAGTCATCAGCATGGTCAATGAGAGGAAGGATTGATTATTGCACAAGCAAAGTTGTGATCCGAATGAGTAGGATATTTTTGTATCGGTGTAAGGCTCGCAACGAGGCAGTGACTGCGGCATAGTTCAGTGACATGAGTAGCCCAATTTAAAGGAGCAGTAGTATAAATAGAGGTCGAGTTTTTACAGATTGAGAGAAGGTAATGGTTATATTATTAAACTTAACTGAAAGAAGATTCACATCTAGCAATTTGCGAAGCTGTCTTTTGAATTTCGAATTTGAATTTCGAATTGACTACTAATAATTATTGAGTGACATTTAACAACGGGATTAACGTTAATGCCAAACTTGAGGTATCAGTCATGGATGAGCTGCAAGTCTTCATCATCAATATTGTGGGGCGTACCGTGTGCTTAAAATTGTACGTCGTCAACATAGAGATGATAAGAACTTGTTAAGTCGCGTAAACTTGTAAGCTTTAAGTTAAAGAAACCTTGTGGAACACCGGTAGCGATGTCGCACCAACTCGATAAAGTTTTACTGTCGTCCAAGATATGCCGAAAACCAATTTAATTCATTGGAAGAAATATTTAGGTGCGAAAGAGATGCAAGCAGAATATCATGACCAACAGAATTAAAAGAATTGGAAAAATCAATAAGAACTAAGACAGTTGCCTGACCATTCTCTATTGCATATCGAGAATATCTTCTATGACTTTTAGTAAAGCAGTAGTAGTACCGGGACCAGGACGAATTTCAGACAGATTGGAGATAAGATTGTTAGTATAAATGAAGGAAGATAATTGTTCATATACCATCGCTTCGAGGATTTTTTATAAACAAAAGGAGGAGGAGGAAAACAAGAGATGGCATGGAAGTTATCAAAGAAATAGTGTGATGTTTTGTTGTAGTGTTTATAACGGGAACGGATGAGAAATAACTGCTTAAAATGACACTAAACAACTAAATGAAAATGTAATCAACTTTTGCTTTTCACCCGTACAGATAAATGAAAAATTCTCCAGAAATTTACAAATAATTGCAGTCGAAGAAGTGGATATATTTGCGTGAATTCAGCGTTTAGCAGCTCTTACCATCTGGTTGCATTTATTTATAATTTTCTTGTAAAGGTGCCAGTTTATCTCTCAGTTTATTCTTAAATTTACAGAATTCACGATCCATTTTTTCATTGCAGATCTAATCTGGTCAGTACCTAATCCAAGGTGCGGGTGGATGTTTTAATTCCACAGATCTAGTGGAACATGCTTGTCATATAAATCCAATTGCTTTTTTGTTAAAATTAATCGCCGTTGAGTTGAGATCTTCTATATGTTTAACATCTAACTAGTTTATTAAATACGCATCATGAAAGAAGGCTGCAAGATTCAATTTAGAAAAGCTCCGCAAATGCAATACTGTAGTTAGGTAGGTAGGTTTAGGTGGTTTAACATGGTAGGAAAGATATATCATGTCTAGAAAAACAGGGAGCAAATAACAGACCATGTCTTGATATGTCGTTATAATCAGATCAATCCAGATGTAGAGTGTTTATGTTGATATAGGAAGGATTTAAAGGAAGAACAGAAACAGATTTAAGTTAACGACATGATGAGAAATCAATTAAGATTGGTATTGAATCCTCCTAAGAATGTGAAGAACGTACTCTGAACTAAAGCTTTCCAGAGGTGATTGCAAGTCAGAAAAATACATTATATTACTACATTAAAACGGTAACGGTACTACCCAGCTTAAAAAACCATGATTAATTATCAAACGGTCATATAATTATTTTTTGCTAATAGATTTGTTTGTTCGGTTCTCAGATAATTTGATTTAAATGTTTCCTTCCGAAAATCTGCTTTAATTCTATTTATGTTATCAAAAAAAATGTTTTAAAAATGAATATTAAATTTGATGCAGAAAGGAGAATCTACTATCTATTTCTATCTCTGAAAGCGAACGAAAATTTCTCAGTGCAGTGCGTTACATGTAGTTAAGATATGGTCAAACTTTTTTATTTGTTAAATTAACATATTTGGTTTCAATGCTATTTTATATATGTTATAGACCGTAGTAATATAGTTTACAACATCAAAATATCATTATTTAAGTAGGCGTTTACTATATTAAAAGTCACAGTAGTCAGTCTGTAACCTACGACCGGCTCGGAATGCTGCTCTGATGTAAAGAGCCAGTCAGAAACTCAACAGTTTCTCAAAAATTTAACAATGTTTGTTATATATATTATATCAATATAATAACAACCTAAGTTACACACCTTTCGATCAAGTAAATACTCTTGAATGCTATAAGATTTATTTATTAATAGTTTTAATGTTAGATTTCAAATTAAGAAATAATAGGAAGATCTAAGATATCTTTAATTTACTTAAAGACACGTATGAAGCCCATGAAGAATTAGTTACCCTTTTTAAGGCGAAATTTAGGCGTTACATTCAACCATACAACGCCATCTGTTGATATAATTCATTATTAGGGACAAAGAAAACATTTTACAAGGAAACCATTTATATTATGTGATAATTATATTAACAAATTACAAATAACGAGTTACAATTATAACTGACGTCAATAAACGAATACTACTCTAACTATTGTGGTCCAAGAGTCACAAAGTAAAATTACAACTAAGCACGTAGCTGATACTATATATATATAAAACCTAATACAATTTTTGCAGTATATATTAAAAACGCCATAACAAATTGTAGTTAGAATAAGTCATTCAATTATATTATCGAAATTATCAATTTTATTTATGAATAATATGATTACGATATAATTTTTTAATATATTATAAATCACAAAGACTTGTCCAGCAAATGTGTTTACGAGTTTAATATTATTTTATTACTAGCATTGTAAATTCCAAGTGAAATAAAATATTACTTATAAAATAAATGTAAGAATTTAATATTTTAATATGAAGTAAGATTATTTCGGTGGAAGATTGTATATAACATCTATTCAATCAGCTCCACAATAACCATGTGTTAGGAGTGGAGTTTGCAAATCTTAAGAGTGAGTTACGAATCGACCATTGTTATATTTTTCTTGGCTTTAACTGTCCGGCAACTGTTGACTTTAGTGGCAAACCTCAAGGAGTTTAGAGTCTCATTGAAGCTTTCATCGAATTGATTGATATTCACCAACATAAGGGTTTTTGAGTTACCCCCCAGGCTGGGCATCAGTAGGTGCGTGAGTTTGGAATTTCTGTACGGAATATGGGACTGGTTGGTCTGTAAGGAAAGTATCACCTTGGACAACTCTGATAGTGATCTGTTTATATGTTTCGTTTCGTCCATTCTCTGTGTTGTTTTACCGCTCTCTGACCCAGCCAAGTCCACCAAGTTCAAGTTACTTGTGAATTTTTCTTTTCGTTTCTCATTAATAGCCGATATTTTTATTTGTGCAACCGAATGTGATCTCGAACTTCTCTCGTTGTTCAATGTTGCAGCGGTTTGTCTGTTACGTTGAGCGAATATCAACAATCTGATGAAATCATGACAGCTCTTTACTTCTTCTTCTTTTAAATTAGATACGTACAAATCAGTTCCTTTGGAGTTAACCATTTTTATTTCATGACTCTCCTGGTCCTTGTTAGAGTTTAATAAATCATAAATGATTTCATTGTAAATTTCCAAAAATGAAGCTTTAATACTGAGTTCCCAACCCATTCTTTTAAGGTCTTCCATACAAGTAAATATCATGTTAATAGCTCGGGGAACAATACCATACTTCTCTTCTCCGCAGCCACCCTCCATTGTGTAAGTTTTACCGGAGCCGGTTTGTCCATACGCAAATATACATACATTATAACCATCTAATGCCGACTGGACCATCGGTGAAACTTCAGCAAATACATCTTCCTGTGAAGAATGCGGTGTAAATATCCCGTCAAAAGAAAACGAGTGTTGTGATTTACCTTTTCTTGCTGAATTCAAGAGCTCAATTTTTTCTACTTCTATTGAGCAAGCATCGAGGACATTAAGATTGTACAGAGGCTTCGTTGTTTCGGAATCCAATGGAGGTCTGACTCTACAGTAGACTCGAATGTTTCCTTTCAAATCTTGTACTGTATTTCTTAAAACTCGCTGATCTCTATACATAGTAGCTAAAATATTTTGTAAAGCTTCCGAGTCAGTTTTTGTTTTAGATATTGTATCAAGGGCATCCTTATGGTTGATTTGTAATGTGTCATACTGAGCAGATATCTTTTTAAGATGGTCGGTAAGGACTCTTAGAGCTTCGGCTTCATCACTGAGACTCTTATGACGTCGAGTTAAATCGTCAAAATCCATTTTAAGCTTATCATATTCAGCAGTCTTAAGTTTGAAACTATTAGTCATATCTTCTAAAAGTCTAGTTTTAACGTGAAGTTCTTCATTTTCACGTTTTTGTATTTCATAATCAAGCTTTAGGCTCTCATATTCGCTTGATTTTTTTCTTAAGTCCGTTAAAGTATTAAGCAATTTTTCTTTTATCATATCTCTTTCCGTAATACTGCCTTCAACAGTTTCTTTTACTTTTTCATATTCATCTGATACTTCCATATGTTTGTCTCTCAAATCACTTAGCTCACCTTTTATAACTTTGTGTTTTTCAACTAAATCATTAAACCTTGCTTTGTAATCATATGGAGCAATTCTAGGTGCCACAGTGCTTATTTTCTTTTCAACTTTAGCAGTTTTATTAGGCACTGCAGCAGAAGAGGGCGCTGTAGCCGATCTCTTCGTTCGCGGGGCTGGAACCGGGCGAGATGTAGTGCCATTGCATGGCTTCGTATGATTTAAAAGTAGATTTTTCTTATCAATATCACTAAGACCGTTTCCAATAGTTCTCGATATTATACGACCATTTGCTGGTCTATTTTCTTTACTAGCAGTAGCAGGATACTTTGGAATACGAGACATCTGTAAATAATAAAATTCACTTGTAAATAAACACTTAAGGATTTACATAAACACCTAGCAAATATATTATAAATTGTTTTAGGTATTTCATATTTTATTTCTGATAAATATATTATAGTATCCCAGTATAGAATGTGAATAGAACATACAATTTTTAACATTAAAGGATTAGTTGATGGATACATTTTATAGATAAGAATTTACAGAATTATGTACTACATTGACTGATCAATCATTTAATATATAAAATAAAATGTACATACCTTTACATAAACAATTATTGTTTTCAAACATTAACATCAAACTAAACACGAACATTCGTTTCGTTTGTCAAGTTATAAACGGACATATTAATTCAAAATTCGAAAATGAACGCTTCGGGCAAAATGTTGCAATTAGTCAAAAATAAATAATTACAAAAAATGTTTACAATAGTTTTATAAAAAAAACACACATTAATTATAGTCAATAAACTCTGGTATAAATATTTAGAAGAAAATAAATCAATTATGTTTTAAAAGCGATAGATTTTTTAAGTTTTAAATTGTCAATAATAATTTTAGTTCAGCAATATGTTCGCGTATCTTGAATCAACTTCACTTCTGTATATATGATTCAATAGTGTGCGATAATACATTTTTGAGTATATGACGTTTAGTTTTTATTAATGTGTTTTTTATGAATAAGATATTCTCTGACACTTTTATAAATTAATAAACTGAGATTAGAAAAAAAAATGTCAAAGAAATAATAAATATCATAATCACAATTTACACATCAGTTTCTTTTTTGTTGATGTTGAAAATAAATTAATTTACAATTTATTATAACATAAATAATTTTATTAGTTTTTATACAAAGTACTAAAAGCTTGACATTAGGTAACCCATTATTACCTGTATTATTTTTTTTTATCTAAAATAAATTATCTGTGCATTTCCTACCCGACATTTATTTTGGCAACATTGAGACAACAAAAGTCAAATTGCCATTTTCTTATTTGTATTAGTGTGTGCAGTGTGTCCGGTGTGGCGAATTATAGATGGTATACGGTTTTTGTATTGTCTTAAATAGAACAGAGATTATTACTAGGTATCGTTTTAAGGGATAATATTCATGATTTTTCATTGTTTGAATCAGTTTCTAAGGAATATATATCCATCGTTAGACCTGTTTATCACCAGTGACGGATGTCCTTGTACATTTTGCAAGAGTCAGAGTGGCGGTAAATTTGATTTTAATTAAAATTACGATTTATAATGTAAAGTAGTTTATATTTAAAAATGGGCAGCTCAGGAGAAAATGTTGTTACCGATGAGGAGACAAAGGAGGTTGAAAACGTGGTAGGAGTGCCAAATGATATTCCTGAAAACACCGGTGCCGAAAGTGTAGAAACTTCGCTTAACATCAGTGTTACGCCTAATCCTGCTAATGACGCTAATTCATCCAAGGAAGAAGATGCAACCAGTACAGCATGTTCGAAAAAAACTAAAAAGAAATCTAGACATGGCAAAAAGGCTTATGTGCCAACTAAGGATATTCTAGAAAGAAGTGCCGTACGAAGGGTTCATCATACCGGCACGAAATTTAAACAAAGTAAAAAACGAGCACAAAGTTTTCCTTCTATTTCAAAATTCTTCCTTCCTTACAAAAGACCACGTAAGGAAGCTTTTATTCCACCAACAAAATTTCTCCTTGGTGGAAATATATCTGACCCTCTGAATCTGAATAGCTTAAAGGATGAGGATGTAAACAGGGCAATGAATGCTGTGACACCAGAATCATCACCTTTACCTACACCACCACGGCATAAGGCAAAGATAGATGTAATAATTCCACCTAATATAAGAGATCCTCTTAATCTTATGGAGCCTTTAGATAATGAGGAATATGAAAAAAGGCTAGAGATGCAACAACGCAAGCCCAGAAAGAAACCTAGGTTAAGACGTCGCACAACAGAATCAAATCCTCCAGTGGTAGAAGTCAAACCTGAGGTGGTTGAAGGTATCAAGGAGCCGCCACCTCCGGAGCCTTCCACATCCAAAGCAAGGAAGAGATCTTGCAGTGATAGTGAAAATAGTTCCCTAAAGGGTAAGGATGGCAAGAAATTGAGGCGTATGGATTCATTAGATAAAATAGTGAGTCCAGTGGTTCCGCAACCGGGTGCATGGATGAGGGCTCGACCCCAGCAACGTGGTGCTCCACAAGAACGTCCAGTATCACCGCACCGAACTAAACTAAAAAGTATGTCCGAGGAACAAAAACTACCAACATTTCATCCAAAAAATTCAAGATATCAGTATGGAAATTATGACAGGTAGTTTTATTTTTTAAAAATTGTGTTTAATTTGTATTTAATGTATATATAATACCGTGTTCAATGCTTCCAGGTACTATGGATATCGCAATCTAAATGCAATGATGGATATAAGACTGCAAGTGTTTGAGATGCATCGCCATCTCTTTCAGCACAAGGATGTACTCGATATTGGCTGTAATGTAGGACATATCTCTATAGCAGTGGCTCGCACCCTCGGTGCTAAGTCAGTTGTTGGAATAGATATTGATTCGGTGCTTATTGGTATGTACATATATTGTTATTTTATTCATTTAATTAAACATGAAATTTTAAATCTAATTTGACTACACTTCTCCTATATATGAAATATGTTATAGTCAACAGGATTCCTAATATTAATTGGTATATTAATTAAATTATTATATCTGTTTTCAGGGAGAGCTAGAAAAAATCTCAGATCATTTATACCAGTCCCATTAGACGAACCAAAAACGGAAGACGAGAAAAAAGTAGATGGAGACGATAAGAAAATTGACTGTGATAAGTTTAAAGAGGAGAAGGGTGAAGACTGCACTTCAAATGAAAATCATGATAAGGATGACGACTCCAAAAAGGCCTTACCCGTTAGGAAATTAAAAAAACCTAGGAAGAATAGAAAATCCTTTCACAAGCAGGAACAAATGCAATGCTTCTTCCCAATGTCGATGTCTGTGATGTTTGGGCCGCTCGGTGATCCGAAGGTTGAGGAGCAGCCGCCTCTATTTCCATATAACGTCACTTTCAAGCAGGTACGTAATCAAAGTTGGATTGAATATAAATATTCATAATATTGTCATAGTAATTTTTCTTATTGGCAAATTTCATCTTTCAGGGAAATTATGTACCAAGAGAGGAAGTGGCGGTTGGATCTGGAATGGAAAGTCCACAGTTTGATCTTATTTTATGCTTGTCTACCACTAAGTGGCTCCATCTCAATTGGGGAGATGCAGGCCTTAAACGTGCCTTTCGTCGAATGTTTGCAGACCTCCGCCCCGGAGGGAAATTAGTACTGGAGGCTCAGAACTGGGCCAGTTATAAGAAAAAAAAGCGTTTAACGGTAAGACATGAAAGTTAGATAAATCTATTAACATTATCCTTCTTACGCTGCATGTCAGTTTTCCCACACCTTTTGATATATATATAATATATATATGTATATATTTCTAAATATCTTTAAATAATTTGTTAAGCGTGGTTATTATTTTGTAAATGTAATATTTTGATAAGGTTATCATAAACATTTTTCTACCACAAATAAAAATATTGATTTTATGGTTTGTTTGTCTTATCAGTATTTGGAATAACTTACTTTTTCAAAGCGCTGGTGCATGTAGTTAACTTATAAATTTGTTTGATTGGTTTCTTTATTGTATTATATAGTTTATTTATTATAATTTAGAAAAAAATAATAATTTGTCTTCAAGAATTTTCTAATTCACAAATCATACGCGCTCATTGATGAACTGACGGATAGGTTTGATAATAATAATATATTTTTATTAATCCATTATTTTGACCTCGATGTTGTAATGCTTGTTTTATGCAATGGCAATCATATTTAATAAAAAAAAATAATTCCACTGCTAATATTTGTAAATTCTCTTATTTCCAGCCAACTATCTACGAAAACTTCAATTCAATCGAAATGTTTCCTAACAAATTTCGGGAGTATCTTCTATCGCCGGAGGTGGGGTTCAGCAAGTGCTGCATTCTGGGCGTCCCGCAGCACGCCAGCAAGGGGTTCCGGCGGCCCATCCAGCTGTACGTGAAGGGCGACTTCACCCCCAGCAAGGCTCGGTGGTCGGACGCGCACGCGCCCTCCTCCCACCATCGGCCGGAGGCGGAGCCGCCGCGGCGCACCGTATACGCGCCCGTCGCACCCGCCTACCGACCCAGCGACGACGCGCCCTCCTGCGGCGCCGTCACGCCCTACTCCCCCAACCTGGACTGCTGCGCCGACGACTCCCCCTTCTACAACCCGCGCAGCGACTCGTACGCGCCGTCGTACCAGCCGCCGCGGCCCACGGTGTACGCGACGCTGCCGTCCCCGCTGGGCGGGGCCTCCCCGGCCGCGTCCCCCGCCGCCTCCCCCGCCCCGCACCCCGCCGCGCACGCCGCGCCCGCGCCCGACCAGCTGTCGGCGCGGGGCTTCCCCCCGGAGAGGATGCACGACGACTGAGCGACGCCGCCTTTCGTATTTCTATGTAAATAATTGTAGAACCCCTAAGATTATGTTTCGATAGGCTGAAAATATTTTATAATATTATATTCGTAACGTATTAAGCTATTCTTTGTCTTTTATTTACTTACACGTCCCGCATATTTTATTTATTTTATTAATGGGTGCGGTGGGTTCTGTATCGGTTAAATTACTAAAATTGCTTGTAAGTGTTACGAGAATATTAGAAATGCGAAAGTGTATACCGTCCAGAAAACACGCCCAGTGACAGACATGACAGCGAAGTCTTAGTAATATAGTTAACTTCGTTTGGATATGGAGTATATATCAAATCACCTATAGGAAGAATGAGTGTTTGAGCTAAAGCTGTTAGGCAACAGCGACGAGGCGACGAGCGAAAAATACCTAAATTAAATTCTATGTTTGAGCTGTTCAATGCACAAGACTATAAATATAAAGAGAAAAGTAAAAAATTTATTTACAATAACAATTAAAAAAAATATATTGTAAAATGTATAAATGTAGTTTTCATCTAAGTTTTAAAAATTAAGAAAGACCAGACATGGTCCGACATGTTGACATCTGCAACGGGAGGAGTTAATCGATTTGACAATTGAAAATCAGTATGTTCCTTATTACAAAAAATAAACATTAACACTTATTTATTATTATTATTTCTGGTTATTTCAGTCAGTAGAAATATGTAGTTCGCGTAGGACTTGAAAAACCGTAGAATTATATGACAAATGAAGTTCTATTCTGAATATTTATTTATTTATTTAGCTTCACGCCATATTCCTTACGGGGTAGCCAGACACGACGGAACGCCAAACGCTACGGTCCCTGCATACCTCTTTCGCCACAGACATCAATCTCTTCATACATGCCCTCCGGTGGGTCCTCATGCTTTTTACGTGACCTTCTTCCAGTATCATAGATACTGTGTTTTCGAAGGTCACTCGAGGCCTCCCCTGTGTCTCTTACCGCTCACTTTTCCAAATATTATAACAATTTTTATTCACGAGTACTTTATTAGTATTTGCCAATTAGAGTGTGAGATTAATTTATTATACTTTTAATCACCGTTATCATTTAGCGCTTTCTAGTCTGATTGTATTGCAACGATTTCTATTAGAGTACGGAGTTACTCAAAATAATATAAAACATTTCTTATTTAGTATTCAAAAAGCATTTGTCGTTCAATGTCCTCAACTTTTATGACTTGGGGAAGAATTTATAAGTATAAAAAGTTATGATTGTAAAACATTCTGTCACTTAAAATAAGATTTTTATAATGTGAAGCCGTCTTGTGCAGTGAGCGGCTCATTAATTATATTATGGAATATTACTTAAATTCACAATAGCTAGAAATAACACCTGGACCTGTGGCGCTGTGGTAGACATAGTAAAACATCCGTTCGCGAGAGCAGCTGCGGGAAACAGTTACTAAACAGTCTCATTAAACTATATGTAATAAAAGTCATCTTCTACGCATGATTTGCACGAACTAACAGTGGTCACTGGCAATATATGTCTTTTTGTTTCATAAATATCAGTTTGATTTTTGGCAAAAAAACAGAGCTTATGTATTTAGTATAAAACGAAATATATAATAATCTATTGTTAATAAATGAATAAACAAATAATATTTGTAGGGAATTACATTTCTAAGTCGTAGTGAAAACCAAAGACTTATATGACGTATTTTCGATGGCTTTAGTTACACATCTAATAATTAAAATATATCGGATAAATTGGAGACATTATAGATTTGAAGATCATTAGACCTTGATTTTTTGCCATCCATCATCATGACTACTGATGATACTTTCTACTACTGGGTGGGATACTAATGTGTTATATCATAAGCCTCTTGCGATAAATGGGCTATCAATTACGACGGGCAGTAGAAGTAGGTATTCATATTATATTATGATACCATAAAATAATTATTTACTCAGTGGTATGTCGGTTAAGAATGACATTTCTTCTTAATTCATATTCTCAGTAACAACTTCCATTGTTACATCGAACTGACATCTACCATTGTCATATGTTACGTAATAATTGAGTCATAATATGACTTTGCTTCACACTTCTTTATGACATTACATCATATTATGTAATTATAACGTATTTATCACGACTTTAATTATTTAATTTATTTACTTTATTGTATATTACAAATGGCTATCTTAACGCCGGTTGGCATTCTACCTATCTTTGTGAACATTGAGAAGTAGTGGTAGGTAATGGTTAAGGTACTTAAATGAAAAAATCAGTAATATAATTCTATATATATATATTACCTGTTATTTACTTAATATCATAATTTGATATCTAGTTTATCTAGAGTACAGATAGCCCCCGCGAACTCTCACACGAAGTTCGATTTGCTGTACTCGTACAGCAAACAATCTCCGGGAGAGAGCTATTTGTAGTCGCTATATCCACCTCAAATTGACTTTCATATTTCAATATCCGTCTATAAACATTGAAAATGATGTGTATTACTTTGTTTCTCGCTCAAATACATAAGGTCTCCGTTACTGTAATAGATATATGACTAATTAAATAATAAAAGCTGAATAAATTTCAGAAGCATATCCAATGTAAAATATTGATATATTTTTTTAATTAAATATTAAACCAGTGAAAATGCAATTACCCAGGGTATTTCCCGAATGAACTTTGACGAAATTATAAATGTTAACAAAAAAACCATTGATATTTAAGTAAAATGATTATTATTTATTGAAGAAAAGATAATGTTAAATACATGTTTACTTATAATTACTAAAAAAATGACAAAAAAAGTGTGATTAATAATAATACTAAATAGTAATATAATTAAATATGAAAATAAACTAAATCAATAAATTGTAAACAGCGCCAAATCTCTCGACAGTAATGAAAATTTTTCCTGTCCACAGACATCCATACATCCGTCCGAGAAAAGTGAAAACAATACAGAACGAACGAAGTTCGTTCGTGAAAACTTAATATTTTTTATTATTATCTACTGATATACCGTCCCAATACTTACTTATACCAATGGGATATCAAACAACTATTTCGAATATTCTAAATATTCACTTCACATTCAAAAGGATTAATAACTAACATAATAACAAGTAAGTTTATTTAATTGAAACTAGGTAAATTTATTAAATTCTTAGCTTTAAAAAGGTAAAACCTTTATCTGTTTAAATAAACCAACAAAATTGTTGATAAACGTTACTAGGACAGCAGATGATAGATACAGTTATTAGATTCTCCACTTCCTTCCGTTCAAGTTATGGCAGTATTATTTAAATTTTAAGATTTTTATAAACATTAAATATAAAAGGCGGTGTCAATTTACCACTACCATTATATTTGTGGTATAAAGAGCAGCTTCTGTACATACTTGTACTATTTGTTGAGTATATTCTCGGTTTAAGATGCCTCCATGTTGGTAACCGAACTATTCGGTTAATTCATTAAAGCGAATTAGATTCGGTTCGGTTCATTAAAGCGAATTAGATAAGATACATTTGCGAGCAATTGACGGTAGGAACTTCCAGAGGTTGTATAACATTAATAACTTTATCATGTTATAAAGTGTTTCAATTATATAAACATCGCAATGACATTACCATGACATAAATATGATTTCTATAAACTTATTCCTTTTTTTAAATGCATTGGAACAATAGAAGTGAAATGTTTATTGTTGTGGATGTGTAATTTGTCTTTGTGGATATATATTTTCTTGTTAAACATATAGAAAATTCTATTTGAATTTATTCAAAAATTTACGGTTAAATAATTTAAAATTGTTAAAAACTTGTTAAAGTAAAAGCTTTTAAATTCCGTAAGTATTACATTTTAGCTTTAGTAATTCTACTTTGACTTTTAATGAGCCATTAAGCTGTCTTCCCTGCTCCAGGAAATAACTTGGAAAATAAATAAATAACGGATTTTACACGTTCATACTTATTATTTACCAATTTCCTTTGTAGTGTACCTTTATATATTATATTTAGTATATCTGTATTCTCTGTGATAAATGTCTATTGCTCGCTTAATTTATTTTTGTCTCAGAAATGTTCGAGTATTTTGTGTTATATTATCTCAGACCATAACAAGAATGTTGAAATAGTGATCACAAAAGTGAGTTTTATCGATAAAGTATTACCATATAGATTGCTTTTGGTAACACATAAGTCATACGTTCAATATTTAATTGTTCTATTCAAAATGTTTATAGTTCATTATTACATTTATAGAATACGTAAAGTCGGTAACAATCACCACCTGGAGACAGAGCAACCGCACTGGCTCTTTTTGACGGAGAAACAGATCCAATGTTCTTTGAGCATTGCGTACCTGAATTATCCCGGTTACTTGTTAGAGCACAACTTTCGCTCACGTGCCGGGGACTGTGTGTACGCGCGGAACGACCTCTGTATCCTGCGTCTCTGTCACCTTGAAGACCGCACTTTTTCTTCCCTATGATTATCTATGATTTTTAGTAGACACAGAAAATAAAAAAATCCTGTATTCCTGTGTCTACCGTTCGCACAGCGGTGACCAGGAGACAACTAGATTATTTGAGTATCTCGGTAAGGCTGCTGATTTGGTTCTGAATCAGTACCCTTCAGCGCAGCTCGTCTGTTTGGGGGACTTTAATATCGTCATCAGGACTGTTTGTTCCCGTACCAGAAGACCGATCATGCTGGAAGAGAAGCGCTGAATTGTGCGTTTATTTTTCGTCCTCTTTCAGCTGGTGAGGCAAGCGACAAGGGTACCAGATGTAGTAGGCAATACAGCCAATTGCCTGGACCTTCTGCTGACAACTGATCCGGACAGGTATTGTGTAGAGGTCACCACCCCCTTGGGAACCTCCAATCACTGCTTAGTGAAATCTGTGTTTACATATTCCCCACCAGCTCGCGAACCACATGGTGTTAGATGGATATGGAAATACAAGTCACTTTTTTGCGTCTTATCCGTCGAGTCGCACGGTTGCTATAACCGATGTAGTGCATTAGGCAATGGAGTATTTCATTCCTTTTGCACCCGTACCCACCGGTGGTAAAGCTCGCCTTTGGTTATTTAATGTCGAATGTGGTCATTCTGAAGAGCACAAATATTCGGCATACCTAAACTGGGCTGTTGGTCGAAGCCGCAAAGCTCCGTACGTAGGTTTAAAGAAGAGGAGCTTTAACCAAGCTGCCAAGTTCTAAAAAAAGGCATTACGGAAGGTTCAGCGCGATCTAATCACTAAGAATGGCGAAAAGCTCTCTGTCAGACGAGATTTCTGGTCTCTTGCCAAAGCGATCGAGTTGTACTTCTGTCAACCATCACTGCTTGCTCTGCTGAAACCGGATGAATCTCTGGCCCATACAGCAACAAAGAAAGCGAATGTATTTCCTTCTCTGTTTGCTGATAATTCGCATCTAGACACTGGCAATGCTTCTCCAGCACATCTGCCTCACTGCGAAATGTCAAGTTGAAATATAATAATTTTTGTTAAAAAAAATGTTAGTAATCTTATGTTTTAAGACTTATACTACTGTATCTGTGTGTGTGTGTGTGTGTGTGTGTGTGTGTGTGTGTGTGTGTGTTACTATGTGTGTCAATTTTACGTAAAAACTGAAATTAAACTATCAAAGTGGACGTCAGCTAGCTCCGAGTGACGAAAGCACCCATAGTGCTGAAAGTCTAACTCGGGTATATATACGCGCAATATCGAACTTTTTATACAGGAGACCTTCTGGTATGAGTGTGGTATTTTTAGAAAGCCCTTAGCAATATACCCACCGCCTCCACCTCTACGGCCGTTTGAAAAATGAGACTAAACATTAATTTTTGGCTCCGCACCAGTATAGAATCACTTATTTCCACCTTGAAAAGGGGTTTTCCTGAAGGTTCTCGTCCTTTCCAACAAGGCCAAAAACGCCAAAATCCAACCACCGGTTGATGAGATATAACATTTTGAAAATTTTGACTGGCGCCTCCATTGAAGATTTCTTGAAAGTACTTTGTCTGTTTGTGTGTATGTTCGTAGTTTCAACCGATTTTGTTCAAACTTTCAGGGATTGAAGTACATCAAAAACTAAGACTTTTTTGTTCTACGACTATTCGATTTGGCCGCCATGTTGGCTGTGGCCGGCCCTCGAAATGCCAAAAATGGCCATTTTTCGTAGAGGCACTGTGGCCAAACCAGTTGACGTACATTGACAAATTGGGCATCATTGGAAAGATCTTAAATTCATCTTTTGAATAATATCCATTTTGATGTCAAAAACATTTGTTGGCGTGACATTTTTGGTCAAAAACCAAAAAATGGCCGACGTGCCGGGGACATATCGGCCATTTTCTCGAAAACGGCGCCAACGATTTTTTCCAAAATTGCCTCATTTGTAGCCCCAAATTAGAGCTAAAATTTGGTATATAGTACATATTTGGGAAAACTCGTTATTTTGAGATATGGCCTTGAGAAGTTCAAAAAATCATGAAAAATTACCAAAAATGGCCGAAAAATGACTTTTAAAGCCAGAATCGTACTCACAACACGGTTAAAATTCAATTGACATCAAAAAAAATATATTCCATAAGATACCAATTCCCACTCATGTGTATTTTTAACAAACACCAACTAATGAGCACCATAAATGATGCGATTTGATGAAAATTTAAAATTTGAAATTTTCACCAAAATTTGATTAGTCTTCTAGTATAAAATCGATATATATTTAATCAATCATAAAACGAATGAAAACTAAAAATATTCAATGAGAAAAAAAATCAAGCCTTTGTGGGGTTGAACCGATGGTCTCTCCTTGTTCGATGCGTAACTCATCCACTGAGCCATCTAGACTTATTCTGTGAGAGGCTATTGTTTCATTTAAATTGAGACACATGGGTATTGTAGTGAGTAGACTCATTAATGTCGGACTTTTTCCCGCTGATTTTTTTTATTTTTCAATAGTTCAATGGATATTGGTTTCAAAATTAATTTTTTTCAGCATTAGATTTTTTTTCTGTACATTTTGTTTTGTTTCTGACGTCGGCAAAATTTTCATGACAATTTTACTAGTTGCACAGTGAATAAACTCACTAACGCATTGCCGCCTGTGAAAATAAAACAAAATTTACAGAAAAAAATCCGAATGCTGAAGAAAATCTGTTTTGAAGCAATGAGTTAAAAAAATTAATGGAAACTGAAAAAATCAAATGAAAAAAAAATCGGGCACCTGTGGGAATCGAATCCGAGGTCTCGTCTTTGTCATTACAACGCTCATCCTCTTACAACGCTCATCCTATGAGCCAAAACACTCATTTTGTCAGAGGCAACTATATAAATGAGTATATGTTTGCATGAAAAATAATCACACAGCATTTTGTTTCCAATCCTTTTTCAAAAGTATTGATATCAAAACAAAAACTTCTCAACGAAATAAATACCGAGTGACGAAAGCGAATCCACTGACACAAAATTCCTGATATGAATTTTGCGATGAAAAAAACCACGAACATTTTTAATCACAAACGTAAACAAACACAAAAAATGTGAATGTGTTCGGAACGTTGCCAAATTGCCTTGATCAATCTAATAAAATAAAAACAAAAATGCAATTTGTGAAACGTTTCGATATTATTGCTATTGTATTATTATTATTGTATATATATATATATATATATATATATATATATATATATATATATATATATATATATATATATATATATATATATATATATATTGTATATATATAGTATTTACTTCGTTGAGAAGTTTTTGTTTTGATATTTTATACGTTAAAATTTAATAATTTTTAGTAAAAAAAAACGTTAAAAACCTTATATGTTAAGATTTATTCTATGAAATCTCTTATTTACTCATACTTATTATATATACTTTTGATGTAACATATAGTACTAAAACACATACCTATACTAAGAGATTCAATAAAGAAAATCCTAAAATATAAGATTTTTAAGGTTTTATTGTAACAAAAATTGTTAAATTATATTTAAAAAAATGTTTTTAATACAATATTTTACATCAAACATTGCAAAATCCTCTGTTATTTCTATAGAAGCAATAAATTCTAGTGCAAATCTGGTTAGATTGGATTAGAGTTAATGACCTTACTACAGTTTTAACTACCATTGAAATAACCAACAAGAGACTTATCAACTAAACTCTAAAGAACAGTGCGACCTGCTTGATGACGTCGCGATGCAGGACCTCATCAGGTGATATCTTTTACATGCAAAAACTCCAACATTCAGCTAATTTTGATTAAACTAACTCGGAACTTGAAATAATAATAGTAAGGTTTATTCAGGAAAGGTTTTACATACTTACCTAATTACAATAAAAATGACTTAAGGACTATACTACACTAAATAGGTAAAAAGCATAAAAAATTAGAACAACAATCATATGCACAAGGTCATAAAGTAAGGCACAAAAATGAAGTTTTGTCACATAAAAGATGGTAGGTAAATTGCAAAACAGAGTCTAAGTATAGTCATATTTTTTTTTTTTGTCTCTGCTGTTAGCCCTACTGGCCATGACAGCGTCACCGGTGTAATGGACGGGTGGACAGGTGCCCTTGAAAAGGGGGGCCTGAAGGGCCCCAGAGGAACGCGCGTCCTGAGGGCGCCTCCTGTGAGGCTCGGACCAAGGCTCAGAACGCCGTTAGGTGGGCAACGAGGGTTGGATGTGGGTTAGGATTTGACACTAACGTCCTCCGACGGCAGAACGCCAGAGCAACGTGCTTGGATGGGGGCCTCGTCTTCGCCGGCGAAGACGCTGTATGATTGTGTATGTGTAGTATTTATATTCGCTTTGCCGCTTTTACATAGCGTTCCCTAACATAATCGCGTCGTCCGGGTCGAAAAGTACCGACTTGGGTCTTCTCTTTCTGACTTTAGGAGTCTTACGGTAAGTATAGTCAAATTGACTTCCCTCCGTACTAGTTCCGATGTATGACGGCAGGGGGTACTTGAACTTGAAATATTTGTTTATAAACGATTTGTCCTATTTACTTGTTTATTTGCGGATGTATTCAAGTAACCGAGTAAGTAATATGATGTTTTAACAAATAAATAATGTACACTTTCAAAATAATGGCAGATGCATATTAAAACGTATAATGTAATAATAATAAATGTTAATAATGTATAAAATATTTCACATTGTAAACATGTATCGTAGTAATAATATAAATGTTTGTATATTTTATTTGACGAATCTTAACGAAATGGATTTTAATAAAAACGTATATCACATTGATACTTTCATTACATTGGATAAATATTGTTTTAAATCATGTTTTATTTTGTGTTGATTGTCTAATATCAAATTTAATAGAAAAAATGGAATAAGTATACCTGTGAAAAGACTACTAATTATCATTATTCCTTTAAAGATATCCAAGATTAACCGGACAATATCTGATTATTCCGGCAAAGAAAAGATTAAAAGACGCCATTTTAACAATTATCTATCTTCCAGAACTGCTTGTACAGTCCTAGGTTACTTATTAAAGCGAATACTTTCATGATTTATCTGTGTATATTTATTTACTTGAATATTTACTTAATTCTTGTCGTTAACAATAAATACTTAATTCCAATTAAGTTTACGCTAAACCTGGAAAAAATATACTTTATGTCGTGGAATTATTATTTTAATTAATAAGCTTGAAAGATTTTAATAAAACACTTTATTTCATTTTCTGTAAATGATAAAGGCGTTTGATTGATTGAATTGCCATTGACATTTCCAATAAATAGTTGTTACTTTTTAGTTTAAGTTGTGTTTTCCTAGAACTCTTATTAGAATAAAAAAATATTACAATCCTTTTCTATAGTACGGATACTACAGATATTGACATTAGTAACACTTTAAATATTCTATTAATACATTTTTTTTTAGCTTCACGCCATATCCCTCGCGGTGTAGCCTGAGACGACGGAGCGCCAAACGCTACGGTCCCTACATACCTCTTCCGCCTCGTCCACAGACATCAACTTCTTCATATATACTTCATACATACAAAAAAAATACATACATAATTACAATAAAGGATTAAATTTCTCAAACGAGAAAGACAGATCACAGTTGAAGCACGTACAACACGAAGCTCTAAACAAACTTCAACCGGAAAATTAATTAACAAGCGAATTGCACACATCAACAAAATGGTCTGAAATCCATATCTATATTCATATAATAAGGCATGTTTGTTTATATGGACACGTGATCTCAAAGTTTGAGCAGTTCTTTTACATTTTTTGCCACTTTTGTGGAGGAAAATTATATATAACATCACTCTATGATTCTCTAAACCTATTTAAGGATATAGCAATACTGGGATGATGTTGCAATTGTTTCGTTATATATATATATAACTATTGTTATAATAATTGTTATGTTAAAGGTTATATAATCAAGTTACTCTACGCTCTTAGTGAAGAGAAATTCGTTCTGTTATAACTTATAATAAACCGCAGTATCCTAGGGAAATATACGGGGTTATAAATATGTAGTCGCCATTTTTGTACTGTGGTTCACAGTTCATGAATAGTACTGTTTACAAGATAAGGTGCTGTCAGTGAATACGTGATCAACACTGTTCAGAAAGTTTAACAGTTTCCAATATTGATAACAGTAGTTATTATTGAATATTGTCATTTAAGAATACCGGCCGTTAAAAACAAATATCAAAATATAAATTATAATAATAATTAGGTTATTAAGTTATAATACATTAAATTACTTGGAAAACAATATTTTCTTTTAATAAAAAAATATTATTTTCCAAGTAATTACTTTTATTATAAGATTAATGCAATTGACAATAACTTAAGTATTTTATTTTTAAACAAAGATTTTTTTATAGTAAACTATAATTTTTCAAATATAAGAAAGTTACTTGATTAACTTTCTTTAATGTTCAAATACAATTATATAGATTTGCAGATCTCTCAGATATCTGGATCGCACCGCTTGTAGGTACTGGCCATAAAAACATTTTGTGCAGGTTTTCTTACAAGTCGACGTTTCATTCTAGAATAGTAAAGTGTATTTATTTACAATAAAACACACCGATATAGGAATAATAAAACCAAAAATATTTTTTTTAACACTAAACATACCAACAATTCTTGTATACCTGTTCCTACCACACGCCGTCAAATTGACCGGTAATTAAAAGTTATTATGTTATTATATAACGCAGGTAATAATGGAAATAACTAAAAGTAAAGAGTGTAGAAAATATATGCATATTCTAAGAATTGTCATGTAGTTTGATAACGACATTATAACGTTTAAAAATGTGTAAATTTTACAAAAGGTTAAGAACGGTCAATTTGACCGGTACTTGGTAGGTTTAGTGTTAATATGGTTGCATGTAAAATCAATTCTAAAATGCTTGTCTGATATAACTCAAAAACTGATTATAATTTAAATTATAATTAGAATTAGTTTAGAAAGATGAAGCAGAATAAATTGTTAGCTTCTGCCTTTCATCCTGATAAAATCTTATTGGTATAATTAATGCTGTGTATAAGATTAATTTTGGTAAGGAACATTAATTATGGTAGTATGCTTACTGGCTTTACCATTCCTACGTTAAAACATACTTATCTTTATGTCAAATATCTCCTCAGTTGGTCGAGTCGCAAGATGTATGTATAAGATAGATATTAGGCGCTTTAACACTAATTAATATATGTTTCTATTATTCAAAGTGGATTAAAGTAATTATAGGTTCACACCCATTTATTATATTCACATATGATTTGGTTTTCACATATTTCTTTCGAATATGAGCTGACTAGACTGACTGGACAAGACGGTGCCCTCGTTAACCGTGATTGTGAACTCGGTAAGTAATGGAACTCATAATTCACTGCAATTCAGAGAATGTCATTTATTGAGTAGAGAGTCAAGTATTGTGAGATTTCTAAATTCTTTGTATTTTCTATTATAAAGAGCTGAATTTGTTTTGCCCATACGTTTGTAGGAACTCATTTTACAAATGGCAGTACACCGCTATTCCCTAGTGATGTAAGCTAATTTTGATTCTGGTACAAATAGTATTGTACTATACCGTAATGTTTAATGGCGTGCCCTGACCGAAATTGTTAAAATTAACAACATTTGTTTGAAATATATTATCATTATTAACAGAATTATTTGGAACATTTAATAAAGGCACTCGAAATAATAAAATCAAACTATTCAAAACAGAACCACGCTTCACCATCACCACCACCACCATCATACTTCATATTATGAGTCATATCTATTCAACTCGATTCAATGTATTAAAAAAACACTAATTTTATCTAATAGTGGTCAGGAAATGGTTGGACCCAATCAACACCTGGATGAACCTACTAATTAATAATGTCTACCATATAATGCACTGTGAACGCCCAAGTTACTATTAGTGCGTTTTGACATCATTCTGAAATATATGAGCGTATAATTATACTAAGAAACTGTTAGAGATAGATGACAAATAAACCGACAATTACACCTCGTCCTTCCTGAACGAGATTACTTCAAAGCATTTTAATTCGGATTAAAATTAAATTATTTCAGAATATAAATCCTTAATATTTTCTGTTTTCGTTATATACTTGAATTTAACTTAACTTAGCTTTACGCGATATCACTTGCGGGGTAGTCAGAGACGACGGAGCGCCAAACGCTACGGTCCCTGCATACCTCTTTCGCCTCGGCCACAGACATTAACCTCTTCATACATGCCCTCCGATGGTCCTCATGCTTTTTACGTGACCTTCCTCCAGTATCGTAGATACAGTGTTTTCGAAGGTCACTCGAGGCCTCCCCTGTCTCTCTTACCGCTTACTTTTCCTTTATATATCTTTTTTACCATTCTTTCATCACCCTTTCGTTTGACGTGCCGAAACCATACTTGACTCTCTACGAAATAAATGACATTCTCTGAATTGCAGTGAATTATGAGTTCAATTACGTACCAAGTTCACAATCACGGTTAACGAGGGCACCGTCTTGGACTGACTAGTCTAGTCGGCTCATATTCGAAAGAAATATGTGAAAACCAAATCATATGTGAATATAATAAGTGGGTGTGAACTCATAATTACTTTAATCCACTTTGAATAATAAAAGCATATATACATTAATAAAAAAATACTCTTATACACAACATTAATAAATAATAAAATTTTATCGGGATGAAATAGTCAACTGATAGATTTAAATTACAATTAGAACTCAGACTAGCTATTTAGAATTGATTATACGGGCTATGGTAGCCCGTATAATCAATTAAAAAAAAATTATTTTTTCTTTCTTATTCCTATATCGGCGTGTTTTATTGTAAATGCACTTCACTATTCTAGAATGAAACGTCGACTTGTAAGAAAACCTGCATAAAATATTTTTATAGCCAGAACCTACAAGCGGCGCGATCCAGATATCTGAGAGATCTGCAAATCTATATAATTGAATTTGAACGTTAAAGAAAGTTAATCAAGTAAATTTCTTATAAAGGATCTTCCAATAGGCACGTCCGAACTTTGACAGTTGGTAGCGGCCATCTAGTTGAAGCTACATCTTGGTTGTAATTTATTCATTTTGTTTTGCCAAATCATCATGGATCGCTATAGCATTCAACAACACGTGAGAATGATAAAATTGTTTTATCAAAATGAGTGTTCTGTTCGGGCAACGCACTGCGCGCTTCGCCCATTTTAAGGTCGCCATAATCGTCTTACCAAGAGGACTATTCGTCGTGTGGCGGATAAATTTGAGATCACTGGTTCGATAAATTTGAGACCACTGGTTCGAAAAATGATCGACCAATCCCCGTACGTCAACGAAACGCAAGGTCTACCGA
The DNA here is from genome assembly GCA_918358695.1 of Melinaea menophilus ssp. n. AW-2005. Lineage (NCBI taxonomy): Eukaryota > Metazoa > Arthropoda > Insecta > Lepidoptera > Nymphalidae > Melinaea > Melinaea menophilus. Next base: position 9,022,940 of record OU911042.1, read on the forward strand.
AAACATCGCCTACTGTCCGTGAGAGTGTGCAGGAGAATCCGAGGCAGTCGATTTCGCGTCGCTCACAAGAACTCGTCCTTTCACAGACCACAACTTCGCGAAATTTGCGTCGTGACTTCGGCATGCACCCGTATAAAATTCAACTCACCCAGGAATTTAAGGTAAACGACCATAGACAACAACGTGTGTTCGCTGAATGGGCACTGGAGCAAATGACCGTAATTTGCACAGAAAAATTATCTTCAGCGATGAGTCCCATTTCTGGATGAATGGGTACGTAAACAAACAAAATTGTCGAATTTGGGACGATACCAATCCACATGAGATTCGAGAGAGTCCAATGCATCCCGAAAAGTTACAGTTTGGTGTGGGTTTTAGTCTGGCGGCGTCATCCATCATCACCGTCAATTTCGAGCGGTATTTGTCGATGATTACCAACTTTTTTTGGTATGAACAGGATTATCTGACCACCAACGACATGTTGTTTCAACAAGACGGCGCTACGTGCCACACAGCTGATGCCATATTGAATATTCTGCATGAAAGATTTGAGATCATGGTCATCTCAGGTGGAGCTGATGTGAACTAGCCACCGAGATCGTGTGACTTTACCCCGCTAGACTTTTTCTTGTGGGGTTTTCTTAAGTCGCAGGTCTACGCGAATAAACCACAAACCGCAACGGCCCAACAACCAAAACCAACATAACCTATGCCATAATATTCATGTTTATTTGGTAATATTTTTGGTTTACAAAGTTAAAACTATTTCCAAAAATGTTAATTTGCCGGTTAGGGCGTCCCAAATCAGTCGTCAAAAATATTATTTATACATTACTACATTAATTAACATTTTCTAATAACACGTTAATAACAATATCAATTAAAATATTCAAATCATTACAATTAAACTAAAATATCAAAAATGTCAAAAAATATTTAAAAAAATTATTGTATGTAAAAAAATTTATAGCCATACAATTAGTACCTTTTTTTACTAAAGCCATCATTTTGTCACGAGGGTAATCTAAATGTTGTTTTCTACGACTGTTATATGTAGTTTCATTTAAGTGAAACAAGTGGCGTTGTTTGCGTGTAAACATTAACATTTCTAAGATATAAATGGAAGGCATTGTTAATATTTTAAATTTTTCAAACCAAGGCCGGCAGCTATTTGTAATTTTTATACCTGCTATTGCGCGTATACACTTTTTTTGACAGATAAATATTTCATGTGCATTTGTAGCATTTCCCCATGAAACAATACCGTATTTAATCCAGGCGTACGCATAAGCATAATACGCAAAGGTCAAATTCAACCTAATTTATGCGCAAAAGTCATGGAAAATTGGATATCTTGAATGCGCTCCACCCAGAGAAGCCGTGGGGGACATTTAAATGATGTCATATTCCATACATAATGGCATCACTACATCTTTCAAATAAATAAATAAATATCTCACACACACTTTGTTTTATTTAAATGTAAAGATTTTCTAATAAAGGGTCTTTCATTAAGCGTGTCCTACGCTTAATATTATTATATTATTTATATAGTTATAGTTAACTATAAAAAAGTCTTTGTTTAAATGTAGGTCTATTTAAAAAATTTAATACTTAAGTTATTGTCAATTGCATTAATCTTTCAATAAAAGTAATTACTTAGAAAAGAATATTTCTTTTTTATTAAGAGAAAATATTGTTTTCCAAGTAATTTAATGTATTATAACTTAATAACCGAATTATTATATATTTTTTATATTTTCATATTTGTTTTTAATGGTCGGTATTCTTAAATGACAATACTCAATAATAACTACTGTTATCAATAGTGGAAACTGTTCAATTTTCTGAACAGTTTTGATTACGTAATCAAAGCACTGATAGCACCTTACCTTGAAAACAGTGCTATTCATGAACTGTGAACCACAATACAACAATGGCGACGATTTATGACCCCGTATATTTCCCTACGATACTGTGGTTTAGTATAAGTTATAACAGAACGAATTTCTCTTCACTAAGAGCATAGAACAAGTTAAATATATTTAGAAGTGCACTGAACTATGTTGTACATCCGAACACACTCTACAAACTCATCTCTTACGTCACTGTGCTACGTCAATGTCGTATGTCAAAACTTCAAACTGTCAAATGCCAATCCTTTCACCAGCTGACAATGACAAGTTTTTGTGTTCAATTGCGATGCAAAATTCAATAACAATTTCGCAAAACAATGGCGATGAGCTATCTAACAGAAAGTGAAGCCCCACGGGACTTTCGAGTGTCCTCCACAGAGAGTGATGGACACTACACCAAGTGTATTCTCTGTTACACCGTGAAAAAAAACTTTTATTGTTCCGAATGTGTTAAAAATGGAAACTTCGTACATTCCTCTATGCCATATTCAGATAGGTAAGTTTTGCGTAACTGTTGTATCTTTATGACTCATTTATGTGATTTATATCTCCTTATCACGTTAAAGAAATCAATAATTGCTTTACAAATAAATAATTGTTAACAAACATTGCCCTTATAGATTACAAAACGTTCACTAAATTACAGCACTTTAATGTTTCATAACACTTCACGGGTTCTAAGTAACAGAGTAATTTAATTAGATTAATACTATAATTGATAATATTATTCACATGTTATTTAACAATGCAAAAGTTTTTCGCAAGATAATGTTTCATTAAAACACAAAAAAAGATATTTAAAATATATTAATTATATTTTCAGATATTCAGAAAAGCAAGTAAAACTAATTCGCATGAAACTCAACAGACAACATGTGTTGGAGAGGTGTGAGATGCTCCTAGCACCTAAAATAAAGAAGGATATACTTGTAATGGAAACCAAACAGTCCAGAGATAAACTTGATTTAATACGGCTAGCCATAGAACAGAGGAGGAGTATCATAAATTTGAAGAAGAAGGAACTTTTAGATTTAAAGAATTATAATAATGAATTAAGATCTAAACTGCCTCGTTACCAAAAGAGAGTATCCAGTTTAGGAAAACATGCTCAATCACAACAATTAGAACTCCAAACTAAGATAAGTTTATACAACGACCAGGCTCAGTCGTTAGCCGCTTTAAGAAGATCGAGAATTCGGCAGTTGAATAGATATATATTCCCTATTTATATGAGCTATGATTCAAGGTGAGTTGTAGTATTCTAGTTTTAATATCTACTAACTTATTTTTTCGTAATAATTTTAGTCAAAGTAATGTTAACATATTAAATGACAAATAATTGCTCATTATTGGCAATATTATTGTTTTTCCGATTAAATTCTGCGCTTTACTTATCAAATCTTATTTAAGGTTGACAAGATTTGTATACATGTAGTTAACTATGATTAGTTAAATTAGTCACTTAATACATCACAATATATGTAAACAAATGCATAGATAATTTTAGATTAGAAATTTTTTAATGATGTTTATTTTTCAGTGACAGTATAGAAGATATGGAATTCGTGGGCTCGGATGTGGAGGAGGAGCCTCCCAAGAGACCGCAGCTGCATATCGTAGCGCCCTGGATAGACATCGAAGCGGACTACTCACATATGCAGGCCTGGGGTGAGTCTTAAAAATGTAATGTATCTATACATAAACCATCCCAATTTTGACATATACCAAATCCACCCATCTCATCTTACCCACCATAATTTCTCACCCAATCCCACCCATTTCATCCCGCCTATCCCAAGTTCCATATATGGAATATCTAAAATTCCTTTGATATTGCTTTAATTTTCAATCTGAAATGTGATATTGGCATAGTGACTGTCGCTCTGTATTTAGTAGTCTGCAGATCATGACTGGTTGATGTAAAAAAACTTGATTGTAATGAGACCTACATACCATTTGTATATTCATATTTGGTTTTGAAATTATGACTATGTTTTCCATTTGACATAAACAAACAGCTCCCCATTTGCCGTATATACCATTTAATTTCCACGTTCCTCCTTTTAAACTCCTCATCTCAAAGAACGTTTTATCTTTCTAAGTTCGTTTTCAGGCTCACTAAACTATATAATTCCTTACCATTCCGTAAGATCGTAGTTTCCTTCAAAAGGCTTCTTCACGAATCGTCAATCACTATTTTAGTTCTACATATATTGTGTTTGTTTATTATATATTTATACTTATATACATTCTATATGTATAATAATGTCTAGTGCAGTACCTATATCCAGGTTACACTTACTCGTTACTCATGTCTTATACCTAGGCGTTGCTTGGAAGAGATTACGCTTAAGCAATATGGCCGCTTTTTCAACTTTTTTCTCTCTTTTATTTGTAAAATAAAGAATTTTATTTTATGGAGTATGCAAATCATAAAAGAATCTTAAAAATTTTAAATTTCAGATCAATACCTATTGTCGATACTAACGTAATAAAGTTGCTAAGTGTCATTTTTACTGTTTCGTTAAAAGCTATTTTTCTCTGTCATTTTACACGTATTCATAACATTCTCTGACAGCGGTGTCGCAGAGCAAGGATCAAAGCGGTCCGTGTCCGTGGTCAGGGGCGGCGGCGCGACGTGCGCGAGCGGCGCTGGGGCTCGCGGCACAGCTCGTGGCGCTACTCGCCTGGACCCTCGACGTCAGGCTGCCGCACGCCATCGCGCTCGGGTGACAAGTTTTTCCTCATAAATAATTCGAAAATGGAAAACTATTTAAATAATATAATTATTGTGGGCAATAACATTCCGACTGGGAATTCTTATAACGTGCATATTTTCCAGCGAGTACAGCGACCCCCGCAGTTGGCGCAGCTGCGTGGGCCGAGCGCGTGCCGGCGCCGCAGCGCTGTGTGCGCGTGCGGCTCTGCCCCCGCCCCCGGCGCCCGTGCCCCCCGCCGCGCCCGCGCCCCTCGCGGCGCTGGGAGCCCTACACGCGCTGGCACTGGCGGCCGCCGGGGACGATCCCGAACTCGGCAGGTGCGAAATATCGGAGAACAGTTTTTATAGAGTTATTTATAATTGATGTACGTCAGAGAAGACGGAGGGGTGTTCATGCTGGCGGTGGATCCACAGGGTGGCACCGTGTGCGTCGCAGTGGGCGGCAGGCGCGGCGTGGCAGGCGGTCGACGCGCCTGACGAGCTGGACGACCCCGAACCGCCCGAGCACCTGCACTGGCCCGAAGACGAACAGGTGCCGCCTTCTGATTGATTTATTGACTTTTCTTGTCATAAAATTAAATGACACTACTCAAATTCCAAGGCCGGCGACGCTATTGCAGATATTGCAAAAATTCGTGGTTAAAGTGATCAATTATCATCAAACAACATGTAAAACAAAATTTTTAATTCCCAACTATATTGAGATAAAAATACTCAAAAATACTGACGCAATCCGACAGACAGCGAAGTGGTCAAACCTTCAAATGTAAGATACATTACAGCTTATGACCCGTATGTTCAGATGGAGGAGGTGTCATCGTCTCCCCCGCCTGCGCCCTCGCTCGTCACCTCCGCCGCCGCCTCGCTCGCATCCATCGCCTCCGTGTGGCGCGGCTGGACCAAGTAGCACACGCACACACACACACACACACACACACATACACACACACACACACACACACACACACACACACACACACACACACACGCACACACACACACTCACATTCACACAAACACACTCACACACGCACCTACATTCGTACATACGCAGACGCCACATTCACTGCCATTAGCTGCACAAGGATATCATAGTTGCAGCTTACGACATGTTTTTCGTCCGTTTATGTTTTAAACAATCCTCTAACAAGTTCTGTTATTTTAATTAATATCATTTGAGAAGACACTCAAATTAAAGGAAATGGTATCTCGATACTGAGAATTATTTCTCTCTATACTAGTGATAATACTTTAACTGCAGCATAGCGACTAAACCAAACCAATTTTTGAATGATTTTAGAGTTTTTTTTATTATTGTTTGATGTCAAAAACACGATATGAGTCGGTACGTTTTCATATCTTCCTTCCTCCTGTATACATACTGCTACACATATGTTGAATAAAGTACATAACATGTTGGTTTTATTGTAAAATTGTTGTAAATATTAAAATTGATTTTTTACCAAATTGTGTTTTTATTTATCATTACAATAAAAAATACTTGCCATGTAACTAATTAAAAACAATTACGAAACTTAATAAAACATTTATTTAAAATAATACTGTTGTTATAACAACACCACGACGTACCTTAATCATAAAGCAATAAAAAATATATAATTATACATATATTAAATACGTCCTCCAAAAAACAAAGTTACTTTTTATAACAATCTAAAAATAAAAGTATATATAACGAGGTAGTTCAGAACTTATACAAAAACTAACAAATTCACATTCCAAATTTGAAATCATCAAGTAACTAAAGTCTATATCCTATCCCCTTCTCTGTCCCTCAAGAGCGCGTTGCCGCTCCGCATTGCACGTCAGTGTGCGCCGGACCCTTCGTCGGTGAGGTCGTGGTCGTGTCCGCGCCTGCACCATCGCCGGTGAGCCAGTTCTAGAGCCTCGTGCGTTCTTTCCACGCGTTCCAGTAAAGACTCGGCCGATAACTCTCTCTGTGATTGAAATTCAATACAGTTTATGCTACTGAAATAATACTATATTGTACTATTTCAGAATAACCATATAGAGATAGCTTTGTTGTAGTGTTGAGTTTAAAAATTTATAATAAAATTAAAATTAGAATAACTTTGTACTCACATTTAGGATGGAAGATATCTGACTCTGGGAGGGCGTGCAGCAGACGGACGCCTCGCGCACTTGTGGCCACTGACATCGCTGTTTATATATTGTTAAATTGTTATAATTATATCTAAATCGTCGTATAAAATATAAATAAACTAGTAGTTTGTGACTTTAACATACTCTATTCATACACAATGGTTTTTTCCGCAACAGTCTTCTCGGTGGAGTGGGAGGCGGTGGCCCGTTGGCCATCTCGCTCTCGCTTGTCCTCGCTTTCAACCCTGACGACGAGCATTTAGATCGGGGTGACTCTCTCGCACCCGTGTAACTGCGATCGCTGCTTCTCATTTCCACTCGATGTAAGTATTTCGAACAACACGGTTCATTTTCGCTGACGCTTGATCGCTTTGAAACATTTTTTGAAGATTTTTCTTGAAGACTACGTATCAATAATTCCTGCTGGCTTATTATTTCTTCATTCTCGCTGTAAATATAAGAAAACCTTTAAATTACAAATAAATAATCAAAAAGAAGTGACCGTCGGGCTCTGACACTCAGTGTACTCCGTGTTCACTATCACCCTTGGGACTCGTAAATGGCTCAAGATGCGACTGCCGTACATTCTCCACAAAGGCAACGGTGTACATTGTTTGATATAACAGGAGAACGTGGGAATGATCACTTTCCACCAATTGAAATGCATGCATGTTTGCACTCTTTCGAATATATTAAAGAACACACCGGGCATGTCTCGCCAGCGCCCATAAACCGTCGCGCGCCGCATGCAGCGCCGCCCGCGCCCGCGCACACAGCGCCGCCCCGCCCGCACGCGCAACACGCAGCTCGCTGCGCAGCTCCTCCGCATGCGTGCACTGCTCTCTGAGGAGTAGCGCCCGGCATAGGCAGTACTCTGTAGTCACTCGGAAACAAGGAATCGTCCGCACCGAATATATATTTAGTTATAAAACATCCATGAGTGATTATGTCGATCCCAAAATGAAACTGGATGGATTTGTTTTATTTTTTTAATTTAAACTAAACTGGTGTAAGTGTCATACGCGTATTGGTGTGCGAGATGTCGGCATCGGCCGTCCGCCGTCAGCTGGCGCCTCCATGCCGCCACCTGCGCCGACAGAGAACACACCTCGCGACGGACCGACGCGTTCTGCACACATATTCAGGATTACTGGTTTTGTTCATCGTTGAGGCCTCGGTGTCTAGGTCCATGTACGGACGGCTCTAGACTATTCTCTCCGGTCTACTATCTATCATCGTAGCATACCTATTTGGTTTTTGAGTTGACCAACCAATTAATTAATAGATTCTTTATGAACGATTTTTTTGGAAGCTGGAGATATAGCTAAATGAGATAAGTAAAACAAAGATTGAGCTCACCAACCTTAATTTACGATTAATATAAAACTTGTGTGGAATAAATCAATTGTATTTATATTATTGTTGTTGTTTTAAACAAAATATGAAAGGGTCGCAACTATTTAACACGAATATAATATATTTAATATAGGTAATTTTTTTTAACAATTAGAAAAAAGCTGATCATCCAAGCAGTTTGGGTCCTCACCTCTTGCGAAACAGTATTAGCTTTTTCTATTTCCTCTCTTAATTGATTTATAATCGTCTCCTGCGAGCCGCACTGCTGTTGGACGTTCACCAGTTCTTCAGTTTTATCGTTCAGCAACCCTGCAAAATATAACTTACATTAATGTCAAACGCTCAGTACAAACTAGTCCTAGATTTCCCCCCCTTCTCCCTCTACACTTATCTAAACCATAGTCTATCTGTAATCACTTTATACAAATACATATATTTTAAGTTTAGTTCTACCTATTATAGACTATCAGTTTTGATTTTTACACGTAAAAATAAGCATACAAGAATTTTAATTGATTATTTTGAGTTTTGTGTACGTAATGAAGAGGTATCGTTACTATATTATTATATATATAGATATACCTTCAAGTTGTTTGATCTCTGTGGAGAGCGCGTTGTTCGCTGTTCCTTGCTCGCGCGCGTCTCGCTCAAAGTCGGAGAGCTGTACTTTAATGTGTTGCAACTGAATAAAATTAAAAAATCTATTTAATTATAATACAAATGTTATCTCTTTTTGTATCATCTATTGTATTTAAAAAAGATCACCTCTTCTTCTTTTTCTTCAATCTGTTTCCTGTACTGTTCGTCCAAATTGTTTTTGTCTTCTAAGTCTGCCTCCAAGTCGGTTATTCTTTGTCGTAAATATTGTATTTCAATCTACAGACAATAGTACATATGTATATACTGTTATAAATAGGTTTTTAAATAAAAATGTGTCTACCTCCATAGACTGATTGATCTTTTTCAATTTCATATTCTCTTCCGTCATGCCGCATGTGCAATCAGCCTTTAAAAGAAACAAAATTAACGCTAAACATATGATTAAAATAATCTAACATTAAATGTAAAATATATACCGAGTCCTAAGGCTCTACAATAAGTTTTGTAGCTGTTTAAAGCAGTTCAGTGAACCAAAAATTATAATTCTCGTATTATTTTGTCTTGATGACATTTTGTGCTATTTCTACTTTGTGTGTCATTTTTATATTTCAATGTTACGGTTAATAAGTGTTTAATTAATACTAAATGTAACTGGTTTTTAAAGTGATGTTGTTATCACCTAGTTTTTTAAATATGTTATATATACCTAAATCATCATAGTGACAATTTATATAATGTCAAGCTGAGATCTATTATTTACGGTACCATAGACAATTATCATAATAATATGATTAGAGTGAACCCTAACACCACAGTTAGTGTGTACTCGCGACTTTATTCAACAATGCACTGTTGAAAATCATCAGAAAACCGAAAGCGTACTTGCAGCGTGGCCCCCAGCCGCCGGAGCTGCTCCTGCAAACCCCTCAACTCCTGTGCCGCTCCCCCTCCCCCTCCCCCCGCCTCCCACACGCCCTGACCAATCAAACGATGTGCGTTTAACAGCTTTATTAAAAACATATAACAAATATAACAAAACATAAACATGCACAAAATTTTCAACACATTAAGAACCAATTTCACCAGGACTGATGACGGATGAAACAACCTAGTATTAAAAAATTCATAGCGCCTTAATCGCTTCTCATAATTAAGACTGGCAAGACATCCGACGCAATTAATGTAACTTCATCGAACGATTTTCGTAATCGATTTTGATCAATTATTCTGAATCTGAACAATTCTGCTATTCTGAACGCACTTTTATACAGTTTGCCCATTTGCTATGCAAACGGCTGGGTGGTTTTGAATTGCGTATGGAGGTCGCATCTCTGCTCATTTTCAACCTCATTTATTAGGAAGAGTACTATTAAATCATCTAATTCGGTTCTCAAGGAACTTTCCACGAAATATAGGAATGAATTAATTAATACTTAATTCCAGGTCAATAAGGCATACCTACGTTTATAAAGAGCGTCAGAAAGCAACATAACTTTTGTATTTCCTGACATTGCAAATAGCTCGGATTTATTTTATATAAGAATGATAACTCTCTGTAAATTTAACATCTGTTAAATTCTTCTTTATACACAATGTCTTTTTTAAATAGGCTTATTTAAATAACTATTTGATTGATAACTCGCAAAGACATTTTTTTTAATTTGGTCAAGTTAAATAAAATTTATTGAAATTACACACAAATTGTATATAACAAAGAGGTTTGTTTTGGTGAAACGGAAAGAGAATACGTTACAAATATATTACAATGTTAAGCAGAGATACGTCTGTCTTGAGGTTGTAGTCATGGTGAAATCGACCCTTAAATGATTGCAAAAGATTAAAAATGTCTTGTACGGCGGTGATAAGCGTACTTCATTGTAATAGTCTCCAGGCACCGCTATTTCTCGTCATTAGTAGACACACCACACGCATTAGTGTTAGTTAATACCGAGTCGTTGTTCGTTGAATTGTTTAAGATGTTGCATATCTCGGCTTTTAAGTTCTCCACTTCCACCGCTACATCCTTAAAAAATATAATAAGTGTTAACAAGTTACTTAATTCCAATATAACAAGACAATTGTGATAGGTCCCTATTGGATTCCTTTCCGCAATTACTTTATAATATATGTGTATTAAGACAAGATAAGATGACGTACTGACAAACACGACAACCAATGACTAAGAATCCAAATTGAATTACAAACAATACGGGGATGAATCAGTAAAATTAACATTGTGTACAGTAATAATTAATTTATGAAAAACAATACACTACAACTCTTAATAGTAATAAAGTTAAAGTGTATTCAAATACAAGGTCCTCACCTGTCTCGGTCTGTCGCGACAAGACTCGCGCAGCACCGCGATGATTGCGTCCTGGCGCGCCGTCTGCAACCAGCACATTTTATCAATAACAAATACTACCATTATAAAAAAATATATATTTTAATCTTCTTACCTCGTAAAAGCATTCCCTGTAGAGATCCTCCATCACGGACAGATTATCTTGAAGAGTTTTCACTAATTCTCTGTTGTCCTAAAAGTTACCGACAGCGCGAATAACACAACATTAATTCACCGACTTTCAAAACGTAATTATTATTTAAAGACAAATGAAACTTACCTGCATTTGAGTTTGAACGTCTGGCACGTTAAAGTGGCACCCAGAGGCGCAAGTTCGAGTGCGAGGCTGAAAGAATACGAGAATATATAAATGTATTTCAGAGAGCAGTTTGTTGAAGTGAGGCAACGCACCACAGCCGCGGGACGCTCCTCCGACAGCGCGAGGTTGCCGGCCTGCACGTGGACCGTCTCCTCTTTATGCTTTAGCTGTGTATCATACACCAGATAATGTAACATTTCATATTATACTTGTACAAGCAGTATTAACAATACCATTAGATCAATCAATTAATTTAATTACAAAAACTTGGGAATTATTTCCATTTGCAATCAAAACATTAAAGAGACGAAATGTTACAACGCTATCCACTCACACAAAACAGATATTCCATTCCAAATAAAACACAAACTCAAAGGTTATCCGCATCCTGCGGGCGGATGGCGGTTGGCGGATAAAGGATGACGGATGGCGGATGTGCTCATTAACACACACCAGCTAATTAAAAAACACAAATAGCTCACAGCCCGCTCGGCCGCCATCAGCGACTCCTCGAGCGACGCGCGCGCCTCACCCTCACTTCCACTCGCATCCCAGCTGTGCTAGAAGACCATTATAACACTTAAACATATCTTTTATACAATTTTGTATTGGTCAGTTAGTAAGATTGATCACAAAGGAGCTCCTTGGAATATTTTAACTTTCCAGCCCTTCGGTGTAATTAAAGATCGAACATACGAAGTTTAACATATTCTATTTAGGTAAGCACTTACATCTGATTGATATTAGATCAGCTCTACGATAATAATATATAACTTTATTACGAGACAGACAGACAAATCTTCAAAACGCACTTCTATAATTTTAATGCAAAGAAATATTAAAAACAAGATCGTTTTTACAAACCATGGCAATGAAAACAAATATTAGCCGCAGTATAGAAGACAGAAAAAATATTTAAATTTGTAAAATAACCAAGTTCATAATGATTCTAAGTTACAAACCTTTGTAAATTCACTGGTATCGGAATCATTGCACATCAAAAGTCCGTTGAACATCATTTTGAGTTTAAGATTAATTTTGCAAACGAATTTTGATGATTAAACAATAAACAACAACAAAGCGATGCATCTCACTTTATAAACACGCCAATACTTAATCATTATTTATATCCTTAACTATTCATTACCATTTATTTTCTTATCAAAAACTTCTTTAAAGTTTAATTTTTCATCACTGTTCAAATTAAAAAAACAACTCGAACACAATTTAGACGCTACTGACAATTCTTCGCAAGGCAACGCATCGCACTCCCGAGCCCGATGCACTACTGAATGGTGTTGAATATATTTAGAGCAACGTAAATAGTCAGAGTTGCATAGTGGAGTGGCGGCAGCGGGCCCCTTGGACACTACCTGGTGCATACGGGATGATACAAAATAAAAGTAAATCGTAAAGAAACTACACTCACTGTAGAGAATTTATTATAATATAAATGTTAGTTTAGTGCCCAAACTGTAAAAGATTATCGAAAAAATCGATTAACCAGTAAGTACTAATAGACAGACATTAAATACTAGGCTTTGCTGATCTTTTAACAAATAACTAAAAATATTTTTAGATATATCTATAATTGAAATTTCGCTGAAAGAAATAGTTATGTTTAAGAACGTCCCGTAGAAAGTCACTAGTTCAAAGACGGTTTCCGACCGGACTATCATTTCGTCACACTCTCTATTAACGGACAGACAGGCCAGAAATAACACGATTTTATAAAAGAGTTTATCCTACTAATTACACAAATGGCAGAAAACACCTACATGTCTATAAGTATTAGAAGAAACGTAGGTACAAAATCCATTCAATTTTGATATCAAAATGTTAAACAATGTACGTAGATATACAAAAACTGAATGGCTAAAGAAAACTGCTAATATTAAGTATATTTAATATAAGTATACTTAAATTATCATTATATATACAATGCGGTACGGAAAATATTATGTTGCATGAAGATTTATAGTCAAATAAAATGAAATAGTTTTGAATGTTTGTCTATCTGCCGGAAGTGAAACTAGGATTGGGAAATAATATTGTCTCTTTCGAGCGCTGAGGAGTGCGGGCGCCGACAGCTGCGTCCTGATACATCAACACCATACCACGTTTTACAAAACTTCTTTTGGTTATCATCATTATAAATGGTATAAAACATATACGTATTTTTTAACTTAATAATTATTGTTTCAAACCACTTCCAAACACTCGAAAAAACTTTATACATTTTAAAACTATAAATGACAAAAATCGTTTTATGTAAATTCGTTCACTTTTATGTTAATGCCTTTGCATTAATCTAAATGTTTATTTAAAAAATCTATAGTTCTAATAAGATTAAAAGAAGAATAAGAATAAGAATCATCTATAAATTTAAGAGAAAAGGGTCAGGAGTTTAGAAAATGTTATATTTTAGGGAAATATAAAGTAAAAAATAATTAAAGTTCATTTGATTCTATATTCTAATGTTTAAGTCCTTGCACTACCTACATGTTAGGTGAAGGTATGTACTGAGGTGTGTTGAAATATGTCTTCAACAACTTTCGAACTCACTACACGTACTTTAAACATACTTACTTGAACATTTTCACTCATTGTCTGATTTTCGGGATTGATTTTCCTGTTTAATAAATAAAAATATTTTTAAATTCATGGTTTCAATATTAATATAATATTACTTTGCTTCGTGCCATGACCTCTAAAACATCGTTTTATTCCCACTTAGTGATCTAAATAACTAACCATTATCTATTCCTTGCAAAAAGAGAAAATGAGAGATCAGTTCTAGTTCGTATAGCTGCATCTCTTTCGGACCATGTTAATTTAATAACATATTACGTATTCTTTAACACGTATTTAATTGTGATTTAGGATGACGTCATCACAACTACATATCGAAAGATTATTAAATGTGAAATTATTAAATTGTTAAGAATGTCATGGTACGAAATTGGGAAATAAGGTATGGGAAGGGTCCTTATCATATCTAGAATGTAAATTCTGTGTTGAAATAAGAACATTACCTAATAGTTATATTACAAAAGCATAAAAATAAGCGATATTCATTACCCATCCACATGAGTGGTCCCTTTGATCGTTACTTCAGCACCGTCATCGGAGAGACGGTCGCATGCTGAGACGCGCGGCGCGTCAGCGATCACGTGCAGAGAGCCGACTGAGAGTTCCAGAGAAGGTGAGGAGGACTAAATAAAATAAATTACTCCATTGGTGAGGTTAGTATTTAAATTAAATATATTTATCAACAATATCTTACCCGCTCAACAATACACACATCGCTTTCGTGTATACAAATTTTGTCGAATCTTGTACTCGTGTTTGGAGCACACATCTCAATGTCGAGCTGGACACACAAGACGACAAATATATATCTAACATTCGAGACTCATATTAAAAAATAGGTCCAAACACATAAACGAAAAGTACTAAATATTTATATGAAACACACTATAGCTTACCGTGTTTAGTTAATAAAACATATATGAATTTATATCTTTGTTAAAATAAAACACTTCTCTCCGAATAATATTTAATCTAAGCTACTCAGCTTTCATAGACGCCTCGTCATCGGATTCGTCGTAAAAAGAGTTGCGACAGTCGCAATTAAGTTCCAGTTCCCGCGTACGCTTGACGCGCGGTCGCTGCACGCACGCGATCGTCAGCGAGTCGTACGACGCAGAGTTACGGGCGACGTCGGGCTCCATCTGGCTCTTAGGGATGTTGGACTCGGACAGTTCTTTGAGCTGTTCGGAAATTAAAAATACCAATATTTGCAGATATTCAGCAAACCTCGTTTTCGTTATTTGACACAACTATGCAGCCTTGTGACGTAAGGTAAGTAAGTAGGTAAGGATCCACCTTAGCCTTGGCCTGTCTCAGCTGGCGGCGCATCTCGTGTATGATGTCGTCCTTGAAGCGCGCGCGCAGCCCGGCGGCGCGGCACTGCTCGTCCAGGGCCCCGCACAGCCGCTGCAGCGCGCGCACCTCCTCCGACAGCGACACGTTCAGCTGACGCAACGACCGGACGCTGTCGCCGCTCGACTGAAATCAAAGAACTATAAATATATTGGGAATAAGTAACGTGTTTTTCTAAATAAGAACCACGAGCTTGAAATAGTATACTTCATAATTTATATCAATATATACAAATCAATAGGTTTTCGAATGTTAAAACCGAATAATTAATTATACTAAAGATAATTAAAATGCATTTTTAATTAACGTGGGTTAATACTTTAATGCCGTCGTCGATGCGCTGCAGCCGCGCGCTGCACAGCTCGCCGTCCCGCACTGGCTCCGCGTCGCCGCACTGACCACACACTTATACTGTTCTCAGTAAAAACATTATTACACACAGCTAACAATATTAAAACAAAACAATAGTAGCCTCTATTAGATATTTACTTTGTAATATCCATACTGCTATGAGTTTTTAAAGCCATTTATGTATATTTGTCTGTTTAACCTCTTTCTTGTACGTCTACACGATTGTGTGTTTAATTTAACGTTTACGTGTATGGACCTACGTACTATACGTAACATTACCTCTTGTGATCCCGAGCAGCAGATATCCGCAGTCACTTCAGCGTCCCTTTTGGGCACTTCCCTATAATAAATAACAACATAACAAAATATTACAAAATGTTCACAACAATTTTTTCAAAACCTTATTGTAGAAAATTAAAAATGGAGCAAGTGCATATAAGCTACAAATATATGTAATAAAATTAATGAAGTAAATACTAACGACGTGTGATAGTTACTGTTGGTCAACTCGTTCCTAAGAGATATCACTGTTTGCTCGCAGCGATGCATGTCTTTGTTTAACTTTCGTATTTCTCTAAAATTATTTTTAGGTATAGTCAATAAAAATTATGCTGTTATTGTAATGAATATGGTTTTTCACGCGCCAAATTAATATTTTTTTTATTGTTACTGTTTGTTGCCAGCGACTTCATCCGTTCTCAAGTGATAAGATATCATAAAAAAATATGCAAAATCCTATCTATCTATCTACTTTAATTCTTCTTATATCCAAAATCACTTTAAGTTTGCGATAGAAAATTTTCTTCAGTAAAAAGAAATTTCATTTTGATTTTTAAAAATCGGTTGGGTTTGAATGTAATAAATAATATATTTTAATAAAAAGGAGGCGCAATGAGAAGAACTTTAGGTTACAAATGTCACCTGTCTTTACTGAGGTTTTCGTTCATCAAGGAATCATTGAGCATCTTCATCTCGTTAACTTTGTCACAAATCTTTTTATTCTTGTCCCACTGTAAATATAAATATGTTTAAATATTATTAATAATAAGGTAAAAGAGAGAGCGGTAAGTAAGTGAGTGAGCGGTAAGAGAGACAGGGGGAGGCCTCGAGTGACCTTCGAAAACACAGTATCTATGATATGAGTAAAAAGAATGAGGATCCCCCGGAGGGCATGTATGAAGAGGTTGATGTCTGTGGCCGGGCCAAAGAGGTATGCAGGGACCGTAGCGTTTGGCGCACCGTCGTCTCTGGCTACCCCATAAGGGATATGGCGTGAAGATAAACAAATAATAAATAAATATAAGGTAAAACAAGAGATATAAAACACTGCAAGAAACTGATAGATGTAACTAGAAAGAGGTGGGACCTTCAAACCTATAGAGACAATTTAACTAATATGAGAAGCTCAGAATCAGTCAAATCAAAGGCAAGACGCTGGCTATACTAATTACACAGGCACACAAAAAAAAAAAAAACGTCATGAACCAGAGGGGAGACCCCATTATTCCTAGGTTTTTGGGATCGCTAAAACCGAATATGACAATAAAAACTAATTTTAAATGCCAGTTTTCCCGCTAGCACCCCCTTACTACCTCTTAAGGGGTGAAAATTGAAATTTTTGTAAAAAATCAAGATAGATGTGTCTTTCTACGTTTTTTGGGATGCTGAAACCGAAAATGATAACTAAAAATAAATTAATGACCACTATCACCCCCTACCATCCCTTACAGGGGGTGAAAATTTCATTTTTTTCTATAAAATCAAGACAGATGTGTATTTCTATGTTTTTTGGTATAATGAAACCGAAAATGACAACCAAAAGTGAATTTGATACCTCTTTTACTCAATACCACCCCCTAACTACCCCGAACGGGGGGAGGGGGTGGGGGTAGTTTCAATTTTGTATAAAATCAAGATGTATGAAGAAATTTTGACGATTTACAGTAAATGACATGTTTATCAAACTAGTTTGAAGTTACTCTTAGCTCTTATATTAGAAATTCAAATGCTTTATCGATCAGAAATATCTGATATATATTCATGATTTAATTCTATTCTTAGCGTAACCCAGGAACAACGGCGTGGACGTAGTAGATTTCTGTTCCATTTTGGAGTGCTGGATTAAAGTGAGTCCCCTTGCCTCTCACTATCCGGGGTGCTGAATTAAAGTGAGTCCCCTTGCCTCTCACCATTCAGCGTCTACCTGTTTCTACGATAACGAACTCTCTTGTTGTCAAAAGTTCTTCTAAGTGGTTTCCTTTTATTGGTTCTTTTCTGTTCTGGCAAATCTCTTTTTAAATTCCAACAGTAGTCTGCTAACATATTGACATCCCATTTACCCTGATAGCGCTGTTCCATTGTCTTAAGATCCTGTCTGATGGAACCTTTCACCTTGCTCTTCACTGCAGTCTCCTAAATTGGCCGAAAAATAGTAACCTTTCTATTTCGGAGGCATAGAATTAGGTTCAGCATCTTTTAAGCGTTTTACAAGACTGCCGGATGGATAACAGTATAAACAGAATTAAATAGAAAGCAAAAAAAAAAAACAAAAAATGAAACAACTTGTTAAGAATAGGACAAAAATCATGATTCAGTCTTAGTATCATAATAACAAATATATGCATACAATAAGGTTACCATATACTTTATAATCATTTTTTCTCTCAGCATCTTGAAAAACATAGAAATTCACATATTTTCGGTTCCAGCATCCTAAAAAACGTAGAAATACACATCTATCTTGATTTTATAGAAAAATTGAAATTTTCACCCCCTTTAAGGGGTAGTAAGGGGGTGATAGTGGTCATGAATTTATTTTTAGTTATCATTTTCGGTTCCAGCATTCCAAAAAACGTAGAAATATACATCTATCTTGATTTTATAGAAAAATTGAAATTTTCACCCCCTGTAAGGGGTATTAGGGGGTGATAGTGGTCATAAATTTATTTTTAGTTATCATTTTCGGTTTCAGCATCCCAAGAAACGTAGAAATACACATCTGTCTTGATTTTATAGAAAAAAATGAAATTTTCACCCCCTGTAAGGGATGGTAGGGGGTGATAGTGGTCATTAATTTATTTTTAGTTATCATTTTCGGTTTCAGCATCCCAAAAAACGTAGAAAGACACATCTATCTTGATTTTTTACAAAAATTTCAATTTTCACCCCTTAAGAGGTAGTAAGGGGGTGCTAGCGGGAAAACTGGCATTTAAAATTAGTTTTTATTGTCATATTCGGTTTCAGCGATCCCAAAAACCTAGGAATAATGGGGTCTCCCCTCTGGTTCATGACGTTTTTTTTTTTTTGTGTGCCTGTGTTATTATACTTAGGGAAGCCAAGTTTTAATATTTCTCTATAAATTAGTTAAAATATCTTTTGCATTTTCTTATGTTTTGCAATTAACGAACGTTTTAAAGCTTTTATATACAATTTTAATATTTAAGGTGTATAATAATATATCGTAGGTCTTAATAAAATACACGGTATATAATCATAAAAGTATATTTTTATAAAATCACTTTTGTTTGTAAAGAAAACAAAGTTACAAAATAAATATAAATATACAAATACAAAAATATCAAAGACAACGCGATTAAAATTTACAACAGTGTGAAAGTCTTGGGGTGTTTTCGAGATTCATGTTTAGTGTTTCTTTTTGTGTCTCCTTGCTCCAGCTTCGGTCGTTCCCTGTAAAATATATCTTTACAATCACTAAACCGACATAGGTTAAAGTAAAATTTCCAACTTCCTTCTCTATTAGCGTCACATTCGGCAAACTCACCACAAAACTGTACCAAATATATCCGACTCCGTGACCTCGTGGAAGTGTATGCCGTCGATGGAGCAGTGGTCGAACTCCCGCAGCCTCCGCAGCACTTCCAGCAGCCCGCGCACGTCCGCGTCCTTGCGGCACAGAGCACGCCGCAGCACAGAGCTCTCCGCACGGAGCTCGCTCGCTATCTATTTTAAGACTCATTCATACGATTTCGTTGTTAAATCTTTTAGATTGGATATCTCGTTTCTTTGGATCTAATCGTCAGATTTTATAACATGAATTTTTCGATTTCACCTCGTTTCTTGTTCTTTCGATATTGACATGCTCCTTCTGTCCATTTCCATCACATGTCACATCCACCACTTTCATTCACAATGTACGCAGTAAATAATTAAAAACTTTATAACCTAAACTATTTATTTTTTAAGAAATATTCAGCAAAAATAATATATAAGTGGATTTATTAAAAGGAGTAGATATGCTACACACTTTTCACTGAAACATCCAAGGTGTTATTTTAAATCACGTCTCCCAGGTCTGCATTCAGACTCGTTTTAGAATGACGTAAAAAAATAAACTACTGTGGCATTCTTTACGCCTTGATGGTTAAAACGGTCTCAACATTCGTCATATGATAGGTCCAACTCTACCTGCACATACCTCAGAATGCCGTCTCCTCTCGAGTAGCAACCTCGAACTGAACTCCGTCTCGAGTTCTTCTACAGTGCGCGCCAGTAGCGTGTTTTGATCTGACAGGTCTTTCACCCACGACTGTAGCACTTCCACTTGCTTCTGTTATATAGTCGGTAATTCAGTAAGAAAATGTAAAAGAATGTATGAACCTAGGAAATGTTGGTAAACAGTGGCAAATTATATTACTAAAAAATCTCATCGTAGCCTAATTGCATCTAGTTGTCTAGGTATTAATCTCTGGTAACCTGCAGCCTATCCCCGGCGGCCGCCCGCCCGAGCAGCTGCAGTCGCTGGTGGTAGGCGGCGGCCACCTCTCCCAGCACCCCCAGCGACGCCGAGCCCGCGCACTCGCACTGCACCATCTCCGCCATCCCACACGAACTCGACACGATATTTTGTGGATTATATTGTGACGTTTTTATTTTCTTCTGTTTCTGGATTGTGCCAGTTTTTAGTTACGTAAAGCTTGCAAATAAAACCTTCATGTTTAATTAGGATTCAATTAGTATGTTCTTCATTGAGCTGAGCGTAAGCGAAGTTCTTAACCGTTTGGGAGACCTTTTTTTGTGTTCAGTTGTCTCCAGAATGCGACGAGATAATTAGCAAAAATTTTCTCATGTATGTTTGAGCCGAATGCGGATTTTATAGCGAAAACAGATTGAAAAAATGTTTATAAATAGTACTAGTTTATAAATGCCAAAAAAGCGGGTGAAACATTTCCGAAATAGTGAGTAGGTGGAATGTCACGCTCCGTTGAGGTATTCCTCGGATATGATCGTTGCTCGTGATCGCCGAATTTATATTTTATTATATTAAATCTGATAGTATCTACTTAAGAAGAATATATTTATTTTTTGCATAATGTCATATTATTATATTGAACGTCTTTCCATTGAATTATAATAACTTATATGTGTTACTTATTATATAATATGCGAATTAAATAATAAAAAGATTTGATATAGATATTTTGAATCTCATCCGTCATTTCTTGCTAATATTGTATAAAGTATTTAAAGACTGAACTAAATATTTTATAATGAGTGAATTTTATATAATTGTTTTACTTTATTACATAAGTTTTATTTAATAAGTTCTTTATGATAATATGTATTGGAGTAAAATCTTAAACATTAATTATATAGTTTATTATCGTTATTTTAATATCATAATATCCTTCCTATAAATACTATGTTTCCGTGCTTACAACAAACTAGGTAAACATTCAGATAGGCTGATAAATTTAAAAACTTGTTCAGAAAAGCGTGCTAATGGAATATCCGTATTATATACAGTATTTCCCAATATCTAGATGATGCTATGATGCTCTCTCGGTGTAAGGCGCTCGCTGCCAGGCTACTTTATTATTTATTAAGATTTTAAAGTTTTAAGAATGACTTTTTAAAGCTCTTTGTGTTTCTGTCGCCAGATCTTCTCAGGTCTGTGGCAAATTATTTTCCGAGTTGGTGCCTGGTGGTCGCTATGACAATGAAAAAACGTTTTGTATAAAACTTACTTTAAGTATAGAATTTGATCAGCACCAATTGCTTCCTTCACAAATTGAAAATCTCTCTCTCTCTCTCTCTATTATTATTAAACCTTGGTACCAAAGTCAAATTATCTTCAGTCAACTTTAATACGTAAAAATAATACGGTATACCAGAACGGTAACAACCAGAGCTTTAAATACAAATTGTAGATTCATGATTATTATTATTTAATTATTATTAAGTTACAGTTGTTCAAATTAAAAACAATTACTATTAATACATATACAAACTAAAGTACGGCGCGTTTGGAACACTTCGGTTATCCACCTCCCATTAGATTCTCACGATTGATCAAAAATTCCGCTGTATTTGGGATTGTAGCACGAAATAAAACAAAATAAACAAACACCAATATATTTATTTGATTATAAATTCGTCAGTCCTACTCAAGCTTTCAGCGTGTTAAAACAAAATACAATACAAAAAATATAGTGCACAGAAAATCTGATTAAATCACGGCCGCTTCCAATCACTTAGATAGATATCAGAGTAACGTTCAATCTATCCAAATATAGATAGGATATAAACACTAAACCTACCGACAATTCTTGTGTACCTGTTCCTACCGCACGCCGTCAAATTGACCGGTAATTAAAAGTTATTTTATTATATAACGCAGGTAATAATGGAAATAACTAAAAGTAAAGAGTGTAGAAAATGTTATATGCAGTGCAATGCAATGAAATTGTCGTGTAGTTTGTTAACGATATTATAACGTTTAAAAATGTGTAAGTTTTACAAAAGTTTAAGAACGGTCAAATTAACTGGTACTTGGTAGGTTTAGTGTTAAAGATGGCCGTCAAATATATAAATACCTCGAAACGCTACGTTACATGCCTCAATAAGATCTTACTTTAATATGCAGTTTGATTAAAACATTCAATAAACTCGGAAGTAACGTTAGGAACCATTTACACTAACCCTATAATATAAAGGTGAATTATATGGCATATTTACACTTTGGCACTGTAAAGAAATTAATACTTCACATATTATATACAATGTGTTCTGTGTTAACACCGACTGCGGTCTCACGACATTTGTGTTATTTTTAACGATACGCGTATGCGGCTCGGACACAAAATCGTGTTTAGAAGAAATCTATACAAGGATGCGATTTAACAAACTGCTTGTTTCGTTTCGTCGTAACTTCGATGCGGCAATACATATTTCTGTATAAACTTTGTAAGAGAGAAAGATCGCGCATACATTTTCTTTTTTTACTGTTGTACTAATAATATCTTAAATTATTATTAAACATTTAAAAAAATTGTCAATTTACATGCTGACATGGTGACGGATATCCATGTCCACGTCGCTGGATTGGGTTGATGATTTTTTTTACTCTATATATATATGAAATACTCAAAATGTGTATATTATTATATTTAATTTTTATTCAAATGTCTTCTATATTTTTGATATATATAAATCCAAGACAGAAATCGTCAATAGATTTACAAATAAATTGCCGATGAGTTTTTTTACTTCACCGGGTGTTTAACCACTTAATGCACACCTCCGTGACATATACGGGCAACGTTTAATGGCAGAATTGTGCAGCTCCGTGAAAGTAACGGTAACTGTAATTTTGTATGTCTCAAAATATTACAGCTCCGTATGGGTCACAGTTAATATAGAAATATATTTTTTTAATATAGAATAATATTTTTTAATATTTTAAGTCCGTATCTGTCACGTTGGATGGTAGATTATTGTCATTCTCGGAATTTTTAAAAAAATGTGCATTAAGGGGTTAATGGCGAGTCGTCGTAGTCGCCCTTGTTTTATTTTTTTGACCTTATCGTTGTGATTGTCTAATTCGAGTAAAGCAAAGTCAATCCCAAGCTTATTAGTGAAAGTGATTTACATTGACTGTATATAACGTGTATAGAAGTAAACATGGACTACAATAATCAGCGACTTACTTGTTTTTTCTAAACCAAGTGATTTATAGCCTGTTGCTGAAATGATATATTTGTCTTTTATGAACTTTACTTTATTTTAAGGCAAAAGAAAAGAATATAAATTAAAAAAAGTGAAGGTAAGAATCGGTCATCACCGTAAGTAACAAAAACATAAACAAATAGCACCAAAATATTTAGTATAGAAATGAACTGTATTGGGATTCTTTAAAAGTTTTTTATTTATTTGATTAGTTTAGAAATGTAACAATAGTTTATGAAAACAGTAAACCTCTTTTACAAAATTGTTTTTATTGTCTTTTAGCGCGTGGCATTTGTATTTATTGTGTTTCCGTTGCACTTGAACAATGAAAGCTAATTCAACTATTACTTTTTATTGTTATTACATTATTATATCCAAAATATGGAACATATAAGATTATATATCCATATTAATATTTATTGAAAACTGGTTTTAGACATGAATATTTCGGTAATTATCTGTACAACGGATTCATACGTAACCGAATGGTTATTGTCGTGTATTGAATTTATAGAATAAATAAATAGTTTTTACAACATATTAATTGTATAATATTGTATTAATACAAATGTCTCGGAAGATCCGCAACATCGATGAAACATATTTTCCACAATATTTATGTTAAGCCGCATAGGCGGTAAGTTGCGCTATCCACGTCCTGAGTATTGAGCCGCATACGCATTATTCGTTATACGAGTGCGGCTCCACACGTTGCGCGTGTGGGAGCCGCACTCCTGCATTGTCTACGTTTCAGTGTCACAGCCAGTGCTAATATTTATTAACGTCCGAGATTAATAGTCGATCTGAAACCTTGAATTAAATTCGGTATCGATTTGTAAGATGGGTCAGCAATGATTACCCAAAAAATAGATTGCAATTTCAATCTTTAGTATTCAAAATTGAATCAGGATCGATTATGAATTTAGGCCATTGATGTAGTATCCAAATAAGAACCTTGTTAGCAAAAGAATAAGATCTAAATTTCAATGATTTCTTTATCTATATACTTTGGTTTATCTTAAGCGTCTAACGCTGTCTAATTCTATTCAACAATTGTATCTAGATATATACAAGTATCGTATTATCTAGACCTATCTAGATCCAAGTCTAGATCTATCTAGATTTAGGTCTAGATCTACCTAGTTTCCGGTCTAGATCTATCTAGATTCCGGCCTAGATCTATCTAGATTCCGGTCTAGATATATCTAGATTCCGGTCTAGATCTATCTAGATTCCGTTCTAGATCTATCTAGATTCAGGTATAGATCGCTAAATGCACTTTGTGCTTAAAATTCGTGATATGTCACTTACACTTACATACTAAACGTGCGAGAATTTGATAATAATACACCACTCCTTGTTACTTCTCGTCACCAATTGTTACTTTTCGTCACCAACAATTAATTGAATGCTGAATACAATCCATATTGCACTATTTTTAATGTATTCAATTTGAATAAAATTATTTAGTATTACAACAAAAAAACTGTGTATGTCTTATATTACAATGTTGAAGTTGAACTAAACAAACAGACACTACAATAAATGCTACACTTATAGTTACAATTTGCCTAAAGGAGTCCCACTCCTCCTGATCTCCTCCCAAAACACCTGTAAAATATTGATGTTCCTCGAGTTATTTTATCAAAAGCAATTTGTATATCAAAAATTCAAGGATTTTTGTATTTTAAAGTTAAATATAGTTCTACCAAGCGTGTGTAATCTCTGTAGTGTGTGTTACGTACCGTCAGTCCCCTAGTATAGTACTTTAAGGCGCTCGTAGGTAACGAAGAAGATGATGTTCCAGGGCCCCATACGCAGCCACGTGGGCACGAAGCCCTTGTACAGCGCCAGGAAGCCCTCGTTGCGAACAGTCTGATCGAGGGAGCGCCAAATTAATAGATAGTTTTTTTGGTCGGAAGCAATTCCGTCCCGAAGAGATCTCCCACCTGCACGAAGCAGTCGACGGTTCCCCGATACATCCTCTCCCCGGCGGCGCTCCGGCCGTCCTTGAAGTTGTTCTGGTTCATGATCCTAGTCCGCACCACGTCCAGGGGGGTGCTGGCGACCGCGCTGCCGAGGCTAGCCAGCGCGCTGGAGGCGAGGTGGTTGGCGGGCGCGTCCCCCAGCGTGGGCTGGAGGCGGCGCTTGCAAGCATCGTACACCGGCAGCTCCACGGCCGCGATGAGGGCCGCGCGCTGCGCTGTGGGCCCCACCCCGCGCCATAGTCCCCCGCAACCCTCCTTTGAGTATACGTCCGCCGCGCAGCGCAGCAGCCGCCGCCGCTCCCCCCCGACCTGCATGCGCACCTTCAGCACGTCCGTGGGGTTGGCGATTGCGCTGGACAGTCCACCCGCCGCCGCCGCGCACACCGCGTCGACCCACACGCTCTCCACATCGCGGTGACGCGACAGCCACCCTTTCAGCGAGTAGTACGTCCCGAATTTTATGGTCCCGTACGTGGCCTGCCGGAGCACTGCCGGCCAGATTCTGGGGGTCGGGTTCTTATATTTATTTATACGCTTAATTGCACGGCGTGATAGAGTTAGTGAGCCTATCGGGTGTATAAAGTAAGGATCAAAGTATCGGGTGATAGTCGACGCTGTGTGTTATTATAATGTTCATTCGAATAATACATAAATATCATAACACATAACAAATATACAAAAGTACATAATAACAGAAGTAATTACTAACAGTATTTATTGAGCATTTTAGGAAATTCAATAATGTTGTCTTATTTGTGCAGCCTGTACATACCCCTACACCTCTGATTTGAGGTCTCTCAAACTTATTTAGGTTATCCTCGGTAAAATCAGTAAGCAAAATCAAAAACAGAGGAAAACAACAATTTGCTAAGATAATTTTAGTAGGAGTTAGAATCAACAATCACAGGTAACCAACAACCTAAGCAGTAAATATTTTCCTAGGGATGTCTTCCATTTGAATAAACCACAACAGGTGTCTGACCTAAATAAATGCCTCAGCCGTTATAATATGAATTAATATAAATAATAGCATTCAAGGATTGACTCTTGATATGTTAATTCTTCATATAAAAACTTAAGAATGTAAATCTCTTAATGAGTTTACAAATAGTGTTATCAGAAGACATAGTCTAATCTGTTATCACATAGATGACCCAGGTTGGCTTAATTTTATCTCCAACATTTAAGATAAGGTGCAAAAAATTCTTAGAATATGAAATGTTATAACAATTAAAATAACCATAATTAAAAGAATTACAAACCAAAAAATATACATAATTAAATGATACAATTATTGGCCCTCAAGTCTTTTGATGCGATTTGTAATATATGCCTATTAAATATGTAAATGTCAAGTACAAAAAGATATTTTAGGAATCCTATTATTAATTTGTTAAACAATATTTAAAATATAAATTAATAGAAGACTATCCTACCCACAGTACAAAGCCTTGACACCTTCCTGGCGAGAGGTCTTCACAAAGCAGTCCAGCATACCAGTATACCGCAGCTCCACATGACGGGGGTCTGTCTTCTGTCCCTGAATCTGTAGACGAGTCTTTGTTGTGTCGATGGGGAATGTACCTGGATAAATGGTTAGCCACTTACTATAGTTCACTTGAAATAAATGTGATTTTTATTCAGCAATAATAACACCTCCATTATTTAATATAGCTTTTAAGGATTTGGTCATTTTAAATGGTAACGTGTTAAGTACGGGTTAGATAACTTAAAAACAATATAAGATCCTGTACGTATTGGTGAATTTTTAATATAATAATCTAATTGCTATATATACTCATTATAATGTTAATCTTACTAAATGTATGTTAAAAGTCTATAAGGTTACTTTGAAAAAAACTCACCGAATTCGGCTACAATCGAGGCTAAACCACCGTAAAGAAACGGTCTCCAATCTCTATCTCCCATCACACGAAGAATATAGGTAGCTACTAACTTACAATTACACTTTAAAGTTTTTAAAAGCGGAAGCAGATCAACACCGGTTTCTTGCAGTCCCTCATTTAACCAATTATTTTGCAATTAATTCATGGGAAAATCCCTATTTTTGTTTGGCTAAAACCACTGTATGTAACTAGTATGCACCTTTCAGATATTTCAGTCACAAAACACAGCGTTCACCGTTCACATATATTCTCTCACCTTACAATTTTGCATTTAAGTATATTTTATTCTTTTACTTTACTGTATCATATTTATAAAGTTCCCTATCTCTCCTCTGTGGTATTATGAATTATCTGTTTTAAAGCTTGTTTGTCAGATGGTATATAATATAAACCATTAAGGCCTAGTTTAGGCTAGTGATTTAGTTGAGTAATTTGGTGATCTCAATATAATAATTTGCCTCTCAACGAGGTGCACTATACAAGTGAATGTGAGTAGAATTCTGTAATATGAATGCAATAAAATAAATAAAATTATGAAAAAGATAATGGCTGTATTCCATCGTCACCATTGAGAGTTTTTAAACTGTCCATATTTGATTCAGAAATTTAGTACTCCCTAATTCTACCTTCCCTAAGTCTCACGGAATTTAGATCTCAATGTCAATAGCGAAAATTCACCTAAAATAAGTGAATTGTCAATCAGTATTCACTATACAGTAATCACTGTGATGTTAACTGTCAAATGGTGTAAGGATATCGGTATTTGGATTTCGGTTAAAAATTATGAATTACCTTAGGTACATTCATTATAACCTATTTCTAGGGTCTGTAATAGCATAATCTGATCTAGATAAATTTACATTTGAACAACGAATGTTAACGCATACCAATATAGCCTTCAGCAAGAAGTTAAACAAATAAAGATATAATTTTTTAAAGAAGAGTTTGTTCTGTAAAGCATTGATCCAGGTAATTATTAATTATCTAGGTGTATATATTAAGATATATTATTAATAATTATCTAGGTGTTGATTAAGACAAACATGTATTCTATATAAATTGGTATTAGCTATGTGTTATCTGTAGATATATAATATGTATTTTTGATATTGTACAGGTGTTTGATAATTCACGATGTTTGATCATTTTGCTCAAAATCCCACAACTCCTAGTGAGCCACCACCACCACAAAAAGTTTTAAGATTTGACAAAAGCTATTTTAAGACACTGCCCGGGTTATTAAAAATAGCTGTCCTGGTATGAAGACAATACTTTAATTATATTTAATTCCTACATACTATAATTGACCATATATTTAACATTAACACATTTGTTTTAGGTTTGCAACTTTGTAGGCTTTATTTGCATAAAAGTATCCTTTTCTTGGGTATCATCAATTTTCTACAACATATTATATTGGTCGGGGAACATCGTCACGACATTCCTACTGCTCATGTACTTATTTCATTTTGTGGAGAAATATGACCAGTGGCCGTGGCTTAAACTGGAGTTCTTCTACTGTGCAATCATGACTATAGGATATGTCGCCACTACGATATTTGCAGCTACTATTGGAGATAGTGCTGGTTATGCTGTCATGGTATGTTAAATTTCTCTTTTTATTTACATTTTTCTATGCACATCAGAACTCGTAAAAGATGAAAGTTCTTTTTCCAAACAAGCATTCTTGCCTCAACCATATGGAGGGGCTTTGACTGAGATAAGAAGGAAATCACATTATAGATATCTCTTTTGACTCTAAAGTCAAAGTTAGTGTTGAATAGATGTTTTAATCATTGCTTTACATTTTATAATATAATTATTGTTTTCTTTCCATTTTAAAGTTTTTCTAATTCGATGAATGTTAGCTGTCATTATTGTATTGTTTTCTTGGGTGATATAATGTTATGTCCTTAATTGACTTTGATTTATAGTAACACAGGTAATTTTTTACAGTTTTTTGGTATATGCGCCACAGTGGCTTATGGTTTGGATTGTTATTTGAAGTACAAAGCCTGGAAACGAGGACTGCCGCCACAGTAAAAAATACATGTATTTACTTTAATTAGACTAAGCATATTTTTATATGAATAAGACTTGTGCACACAAATTACTTTGTAACAAATACTTTTGTTGAAACTTTTACTGCGGTTCCACAACACATTTGTGATTTTTGCACGTGCAAGCCTGTACACAACATATGTGGATGATAAAAATCTTTCCAAGCATGCAGTAACACATTGCTTGTGGTTTTTTTTGTGATAGCTCCTGTGTGGCAAAACACATGCTGGTTGCATTACCGATGGGTAATATTTATACTCACCAAGTTAATTTCTATTCAAAATATTTTAGCACTAGTAGTCTTGTTTCTGATATGGTTATAAAAAAGGAAGTTATTATTATTTGTATTTTATGTTAGGTTCCATTGCACTTAAACAATGAACAATAACAAGTTAAAAAAGTTGCGGAAGAGCTGCACTGTCAATACAATAATTTTTACACAATAGTTGTGTGGAGCCGCACACGCAATTAGTTGTGTCACAGGTGCGGTTGAAATAGTATATACAAAGAAGCATTGATATTGCATATGTCATATATTAGGTGCATCATTTGACAGTAACTTACAATGTACATTTTTAATTTGTATCCTAAGTTAATCACAGTAAAGCTAGTGTAACCATTGGTTTTGTGTTTATTGCATAAGTATACCGTTTTGTATGTAACTAAAGTTACAGTATATTTTGTTGTTGTCTTGTTGAAATCTTATGAAAAATGTTGTTAATTCTTTAATTAACCTTAAGATACACATTGTTAAGAATTTAGTTTCTAATATTGATATTCAGATGATTCATTTTTTTCTTTATTTTTGGTATATTATTTAACAAAATGTATAACTTATTTTAGGATGACTTTAAAACATTCTTTTTATGTGATAGCATGTTTATAAAAATGTGCTCATCTGTCAGTTTATTATATCTTACTATATCCTAATACATAGCAGCTTTGACACAATCACTATAGGTATTATTAAAAATTTTATTAACTTTATATTTAGATTTAATCTTGTTTCTTTTAAACTAAGCATTGACAAGTTGAAAATATTTTGAATAATTGTATTTTTAGGTGATTTATTGTCATATATATTTTTTATATTTAAGTAAAAAAGAACCAAACATTTTATAGATACTATATATGTAAGATCAAGACTTAAGAAGTATGTTACATAGGATGTAAATCATAATTATGTAAACTTATTGGAAACATAAGTGCCTTTATTTTATAACTTTACATAACAAATTTTTGGAATGTTAATTATAACGCACAAAATATAATGTTTATAAAGTTTTTCTATATAACTATCAATAATAAATATGTTTAACTTTTTGATATATTGTGTATTTATTGAATTAAAATACTTAAAATGCAGTCAGACTCGTTCGCTGAGAGAAAGAATATCAAATATAAGAACAGTAATTAAAGAATATTCCTTAAGTTCTGTATAACTGAGTTTAGTTGATATTATAATGAAAAGTTAAATAAGGGTTCCGTGAAAAAAATAAAAACATCCATTAATTATTACATACTTTAATAAATATTTATTAAACAATTCGGCATGTTTAACAAGCCTCTGTATTCAAGTGATTTAACATTGTTAATATATTATATACAATATGACTATAATACACAAAGCGTTTCATTTTGACACAAGATTGAGCAAGTGTCGGACGGACAGCTTTTGAATACATATATATATATTTAGTGCAAAATATATTGAGTTATATACATTTTTGGTATTACATGCTGCTTATAATCTCTAACACTTTTGTATATTGAATCTTTATTCGAGGCGGATTTTAATCTTTTAGTAGCATGTAGTTCATGCAGTCAAGGGCGCATTGAACTAAGCAATGAGGGTCTATGTTATGTATTTACACAATTATTGGTCATTGGACCACAAAAACAATCACATAATATTATACAATGTATCTTTTAAAGTAAAGTTTATCTTAAAATAGTTAGATATCATAAAAGATAAAAATAAGCATATGTAAGTACAAGTGAGGTACACAATAAGTACAGTTTCCGTGCTGACTTATATGTTAGTATTTAACAACTTTAAATTAAGTTGGTATTATAAAAAGATCATAAAACTTATTCTAAGAAGTTCATCCATTATTACTTATAGGTAAAGACTAGAAAAACATCATAAAAAAGCAAACATAATACATTTCCATCTTAAAGTTAGGTCAGGTAAAGCAGTAGATAAATATTAAAGTTGTAAGCAACTTGAAAATAATTTTATAAAGTTGAAATTACAAATTTATGCTCATGATATAGATTACGAAACATCAATACAACACTATTATAAAATACAAGTACAGAATGTGTATTAAAAATTTCAACATTTTAAATATATATATAATCATCAAGTGTAGATTGAGTAACTCACAAATTGAGCAGAAGTTATCTAATAATCCGTGAGCATATTGGGCGAGTGGTAGCCTGGAGGCCTGGAGACCTTGGTACCTTGGTAGCCTATTGTGGTGGTGTGTTAGGGTACTGCGGGTGCCGCCTTGGTTCTGACTCGCTCTCCCTGCGCCAATTCCCCGGACCGGATGCTGCGAGACTTCAGGAATACCTCGAAGCCGTACAGAACCATCGCCAGGTAACCAAAGAACTAGAACAATATTTTTAATGTTAATGCTATAGGTTATATAGTATACTTTATAATAGTTATATGTAATATATATTACGAATTTCCGGACGCCCAAGGCCGTCAAATACACATCGCCGTTAGAACATAAAATCCATTTGATATTCGCTTTATTGTGGTGCCATGAATGTAAAAATAGATAAATTATTTCTCACACGGTTTCAAGGAAAACTATAATTGTTTATTGAGTCAACTATTTTTGAAATACACACATTTAGATGTCGTCACATTATTTTACAACATATATTTGTGCTTGAAATTTACATATTTAATAAACAACTATATTTATTTAAATAATAGTTGCCTAAGATTTCGTTACTAAGAAACCATTTTCTGTCGCTACAATTACTTGAAACAATATAATGTGTTCATAAAAATGATAATTTTAATACAAAAAATTGATACAATGATTTAATACCCTTTGTGTTCAAGACTATAGTGTTTCTACATATTTTCTCTACAATATATTATTTATATTGTCACATGTGAGACTAAAAACACTGTTTTATATAATTATTACAGAGGAATGCAAATAACAAATACAGACATTTATAATTATTATTAACTTACTCCAGCCGCAGAATAAGCAGCAGATCCAAAAGCAACTACAATGGTGGAAGCTATCAGGTACAGAAATGTGAGCACCCCACAGGCTACCATCTCAACTTTCAGCCACATGAAGTTATGGAATTTCTCAACTACATGGAACAGGTAGAGGAGCAGTATGATTGCACTGAACCACAGCCCAAGTTGAGCGACTACATTGAAGTATACACCTCGGGAGTTGGACCAGAACGCTGAGGACTGGATACATATGAACCCCAAAAGATTCAGGACCTGATAATATTATCAAAAACTATTAAAAAGATTATAATTATTTTTAAATGTATATGCTAATAAATTGTTGTTGTAATGTTTGACTTTCATTTTTAGAAAAAATCATATAGTTATACTTACAATTACAGAAATTTTAACAATTCCCGGCAAAGTTTTTAAATAGGAGTAGTCAAAGCGAATTTGTGTATTAAACACTACATTTGTTGAGCCCATCTCCTGAGGGCTTTGAATTTGAGAAGTGGCCATAATCTATAAAAGTAATTGATAATTTATTTTTGTTTCAAGATTTCTAGTCTATATTTAATCAAACATTTAAAAAAGTAAACTGATTACCTATTAATAACGGATTTTTTTAAATATATAGTAAACAATTGATTATAGTACTTACGTGTTGTGATTTTATTAACTGTAACAATAATTTATGTTTTAACTTCGCATTTAGATAATAGACACGAGATAAGGATGTAGTCACCGCTTCTCCTTGACACTATATTACAAACCAATAACGAAATGTGTTAAATGCATCTCTGACTCACATATTTAAATACTTAGCCATGATTTGTTTACGATGTTTACCACCGCGACGATTAACCAATTTTATGAGTCGCATAGTAAATTATATTTATATAAGACACCACGAAACTGCGAGAAGATTTAGTAACAAAATTATGTACAAGTAAACCAAAAATGCAGAATACTTTGTAATGCGTATCTAAATACAAATTTTAATTCTTTTACACTTCAGTAAACAAATTCCAACGATGAGCTACCCTCTTCATTTCCAAGTGTATACTGTCAGTGTTAACTATTGACTCAAATGTCACATGTCAAGAATCAAGTCTTCGACCATCCATATAATAGACACTAGAAAGTGACGAAATTATGTACATGTTTAGGCAAAAAGACCAAACGATAAGCTGTTTATAGTATACAAACATATGAAGAACTGTTTAAAGATGGTGAAGACGAGACTTCTTTTTACCTTTCCTTTAACCGTTGGTACTCAAAAAGTTTTAAGAAAATAAAAATATTATGTTTAATAATTTTTTTTAAAACATCTGAAACATCACGGTGCCAAATAAGAGCTGCAACGCAAATAACACACAATTTCTATCGGCTTGGTGTCTTGATAGCGGAGAATGCGAGCACGCTATTAAAATGGACCAAAATACTTTAGAGTAAGAGATTCAATCGTTTATTGTTCACAGTACTAAAACTTAAGGTAAAACTTAACATGGATATTTTGGTTTCATGAGAGAAATGATACTATATACATATTAAAGGAATTAATATTAAATACAAATTAAAGAAACAAAACTGGTGAAGCAGTTTTTTTGTACTTCTCGCTATTCTAACATACCTTTGAAGGCGTTAATGCGTTTTGTAACAACCATTTTGTTGACTGTCATTTTGTTTCTGGATCCTATTGGTGAATCCAAGGTTCGTTACTTGCTTTATCATTACGATGAACATGACGGAAAGAACCTGCTTCGAATTTATGAATTTCATCTATCATATATCTTCAGAGTGTTAGAGGTAAATAAATTGTAGTAAATATTTTACGTAGACCATAACCGCAGTCGAAGGTGGACCACTTTTTCATTATTTAAATTGATATGACCGGTAATAAACTTATTATTCCAGCAGTATATAGTTTATTAACAGGCATCTTGAGAATTCATCAAATCTCATGATAGACTGAAAGTCGTTAAAAATCATTTCAAAAAATTGTTTCCGACCAATATCTGATCTGGTTAATTTTTTGAATAATCAAAATAGCATGCAAAATGAGTTTACTCTATCTGACTGGTATTTTTCATAATTTTAAAAGGTTAAAATAACTCATATTATTTAATTAGTATATATGAAAAGCTATAACACTTCTTAATTACTTATCTTTTTATACATTCATAATAATTTTGATTTTACCTTATATAAGTAAAAAAACCATTAATTATTTTATATGGAACCACGATAAGGTAATTATATGAAACACTGTGATGTACATCATATAAATACAATTAATAAACATAAGCTCACTTTACCTAATTCTTTCTAGGGACAATGTACACACTTTTTCAAGACGCCAAAATGTTACCCTTTAAAAAACTTCATGAGGGAGGTTTATGTACTTACTGATACTACAGTATGTCCTAATATCTAGAACATGATGCACCCTGGGTATGAATCGCTCGCTGCCAGGGTACTTTAAGATTTATAATATACTTTTTTTAAGTTTAAATAATGGCTTAAAAAAAAGCGTGCGATTCTGTCGCCAGCTCTTCTTAGCTGGTGATAGTTTTGACAATGAAAAAATGTTTTGTATAACAACTTACTTTCAATATTTATTTATTTTTTAAGCAACAACCTAACTCAACCTAACAAAAATTACCTTAACATGTTTTATTTTTTGGCAAACCCCTTTTTTTCTAGAAATGTAAATTTTAATCTTTATTAATAAATTAGATCTATATTTACTTTTTATGTAAAAATATATATAAACATATATGAATAGATGTAACAAAATTATAAAAACAAAAAATATTATTTGATTTAGTAACTTTGATATCCATATCATATATATTTATTATATAGTATATATTTGAACGTATGTTTAGTGGGTGGATATATTTGTTTGTCAAGATGTCAAATTAATTTCGTCACTTTAGATAATAAGAAATAGGTGTGATTGTGTGAAGGTGTAAAATATAATTTTATATGACAATATATACAGTATTAAGGTTTAAAATAAAATTTCAGGTTCTACTTTAATATAATACGGTGAGAAAACATATTATTGTTTATTTATGAATGAAATAACAACTTTTAAACAAATATAAACTTGCTTTAGCTATTTAATAGGTATTGTAGTTTCCTAAAATATGCTATTTTAAGTTGTGACGAGATCTTTTCCACATTTATTGTTCATGATTTTTATTTATTTTCTATCAATATCTTGTATGTTAATAAAAACTACCCCATTAATATTGTAGTTTTATCTTGAGTGATTAAATCAAGTGATTATTGATGCTATATATATATATATATATATTAGAATGTAATATACAGAGACAGTAAAGCATTTAGTAGTGAGACTTATAAGTTTTTAATTATATTTATTATTTATTCTTAATTATTTTAACCAAGTATTATAACTCTTAATTGATTGTGAGCACTTGCCCAAAGCATTTAATATTAGTTAGTTAGAACAAGTAAAATTATGTTACAGCCTATACATGTACCATTACTGGGTCAGGCCTTCATTTTAATTAGGTTTACATTTTAAAATCATATACATTTCTAATAATAAATGATTATAATTATATATTATGAATAATTGTGATATTAACATGTTACTGCTCGTTTTGTTGTCAGATAAGAGTGTGATAAAGTTATTAAATTACATGAGTCATGAAATCCAATTTTGTCTGCTATAAAAATTGATGGAACACATTTTTTACATTGTCAAATTTTTCTCAATAACCTGGTGGACATTGTGAAAAGCCAATGTTATCTTATAATTCACTTTATCAGATATTGTATCAGAAACATTGTTTATTCCAAGAAAGTACAACAATAACTATGATAAGCAAGAATGTGTACACCAAATTTATTTATCAGATTATTGTGATTTTATTAGTTATCAAAATCAGTACAAAACCTACCGACAATTCTTGTACACCTGTTCCTACCGCACGCGGTCAAATTGACCGGTAATTAAAAGTTATTTTATTATGTAAAGCAGGTAATAATGGAAATAACTAAAAGTAAAGAGTGAAGAAAATATTATATGCATATTCTAAGAATTGTCATGTAGTTTGATAACGATATTATAACACTTAAAAATGTGTATGTTTTACAAAATTTTAAGAATGGTCAATTTGACCGGCACTTGGTAGGTTTAGTGTTAAAAGACGATTTATAAATTATAAATACAACACTCTGTCCATTGATGCACAACATTCCATTGCTTCACTGAACACTTACAAAACTCTGTTCCACATATTTACAGTTTATTAATTTTTTATAATATTAATGTACTAAGAATGTAATGAATCTTTAATTAAATTCTAGTTAGTGTGAGAACTCATTTGACTATATATTTTTAGACTTATTGTTAAAATAGTCTTGTCATAATGTTTTTAAGATTTCGGGAGTAGTAAAAATAAAAATAAAGCTATGTTAACAATTAAACTCGTATATACTATTTACGGAATACTGACATCTCGTACTCATTGAAGATGGTTGCTACAAAGTTTTTGAAATGTTAGGTTAAATGAAAATGTAACCAATATAAATCTGTAATATAGTTATACAGTCATATTGTATTTGTTGCCACGGAAATATATTGTCACTTATAAAATTATTGCACTAACAGTTCTAGATATTAGTACAAGTATGATAGTTAATTATAATTTTGTCGTACCAAAACAGAAATGGCAGATTCAGGATTTCCGGGACAGCACACAACTACAACCACTGTGACTTCCAACACGACGGTGCAGACCAATATACGCTTTGATCCTTCATATATCCGCTCACTCCCCGGCATCCTTAAAGTTGTACAAGTGGTAAGTATTTGCTATAAATTAGAATTGTTTTTTTTGTAAAAAAAATGTGATGTGATAAAAATTGCAAATGTCTCTGGTTATACTGACCTTGAGATCTTGTATGTTCACATCTTACAGAAATAACTATTGGGAAAGTTTTTGTTTAAATTAGGCATGACGATTTTTATATTTTTTATAGGAATATGCAAAAATCTATTTGAGTTTGTAATGCATTCAATTAATCAAACAATTGTCTTTAAATTTTGCACACATTATCAGTCACACAGAAAAGGATATGAAGTATGTCATCCAAAAAAGATAAAAATAACTTTTAAATTGCCAACTTGGTAACTTGTTAATAATATAATATATCAATAATTATAACTTTATATTACTTTCTATATTATATCTATTAATTAAAATGACAAAACAGAGATGAATAAAACCAATGTTCTTGTTAACTATTTATTTCAATGTCACCCAATGACATATTTTATGATTCCGTCACCTGAAATCACAATAAATATTGTTAATTGAAGTACATCAGTTAAAAATATTGTATTTATTTGTTGATTCTATGTAAGCCTAGGAAGTGTCTCGGTATGAAATTGGACTTATGTACATTTCTAAAAAACATAGTAGGTACATATTTGTCTATGTGGTACAAAAAAAGCTTTAATATGCTATAGTGAAGTCAAATTGAATCATCTGAAATTATATTATTGTTATTTAAAATAATAATTTATTAAAATATGGTATCTTACATTAATCTTAAGCTCTCATGGCCATTGAAGTGGCTCTGGAGATGACACTGCCGGATGCCACGTTCCCCGCCACAGACATGGCTGCGGCCGCGACACTCCCCGCCACAATGCCCGTCGCTTTAAAGCCTAACTTTGCCAGAATCCACAAACCTTTCCCAGTATACACCACTATACCGCCCAAAACATTTACTAACCAAACAGCTAGTGACATTTCTATATTGCTTTAATTTTCTTTTTCTTAGTAACTGCCAAGCACGACTAGTTTACTGTCTTAAAAATTTATTAAATGTATAGACCAGAGAGCTGTCAAACGTGGACTTTAATATAATGTAAAAATAGGAGTTCCCCTTCCATAGACAATAGTTTCGCTATAAAGTCATGCAGCTATTATAGTTATCCAATCTATCAAGCGCTGTCAACTAGCATATTGACGTCTGTGAATGGCGATCTTAGAACTATTCGAAATATTAATATGATATATTGGTTAAATTTGTTTTATACATGTCTAAATCACTTAATTTTTGTTTTTATATATGTGAAAATGACTCAAAGTTACAATATCAATAAAAAAATTACCTGTTTGAATATAGAGGCATCAAAAAAAATTAGATCGATGTTCTTGAAATCGATCGTTTAGGAATCGATTTTAAAAGCTATCTTTCGAGGCGAATTGACATTCTTACTAATAATCTCGCCTAGTAAAAAGGCTATTAGCGAGCTTGTGAATGAACACTCACTATTCTATTTTTGAGATTAAATAGTGTACTCAAAGTTGGATACTGGCCCAATATAAATATTTTACATAATGCTTATATTATTTAATGTCTCAATTTTATAATAATATTGCTTAAAATAAATTTAATTACAAGAAAAAGATTAAAAAAGACTTTCTTCGGGGGTTGGGAGTAGAGTTAATAAAAAAGGGGGATAAACCCTTTTCAACTGAGACCTAACAAACCTAACCTCTCAAACCTAAAATATTATGAGTGTAATGTGAGAAGCCAAAGCTTATAGAAAACTCAAAAGAGAAAATTTGTTTGATTATTTAATTCCGTGACGTCGCAGGTGTTCAGTTTGATCGGCTTCATCTGCATCCAGTTCTCGTACTTCAACAATGCGAGCAAGGGGCTGTTCTTCAGTTGGATCTCGATGATCGCGTTTTGGTTTACGGGCATCCTACTGGGTTTCTACCTGTTTCACATCGTGGAGAAGTTCTACAAGATCCCTTGGCTGAAGATCGAGCTGGTGTTCACGGCGCTGTGGACTTTCTTCTATCTCCTGGCGTCCATCCTGGCCGTCACCGTACGTGACAACCCGCACGCGGCTGCCTCGGTGAGTTCTTATACTTTATTATTAATTTTATTAATTTGTTTAATGAAAATTAGTACCATCATTAAGAGGTTAACTCATGTTAGACCAATTTTGAATTTTACTATTATAATAAGTACATCATATTAAAATGTGAACTTCTAACTTAACGAATTACGTTTTGTATTAAACATAGTGTTTACTACTCCTATTAGTACAAAAACTGGTCACCAAATACAATGTGATTGTGTAAGATATCTATTTTAATGTTCGAGCCCTGTTGTATATCTATATATTGTGTTGTTTGGTTGTAGTTTTTCGGGTTCTCGTGTGCGTTGTCGTACTGCGTGGACGCGTACCTTAAGTGGCGCGCGGCGCGGGGCGGGGGCCTCGCTCAGGGGACCCGCGTGGTCTCCAAGCAGACCACCACCAGGGAGGGGTACTAAGACATCGCACTGAACTAGCCCGTCACACGTATATCTTATATACCATACACTAATAATGTACTAGTTCAATGCAACGACACACTGCTAGTCCGTCACAATGTATATCTTATATAAGATACACTATAATAATCTTAGCTGTCTACTTGTTCTGCCTCGTACCTCTAACGCACTGTACTTAAGTGTTAAGTTATGTTTATTTTTAATATTTCACAAATCGTTTTTAACTAATATTAATTAATGTGTATTAAGAATCATTGTTACAATTTTTTACATCTTGCTTTCTTACTCGCTTGCAAGGAATTATTTTTTAATTAAAAGACTTTAACTTTAATTATTAAACAATCTTATATTTCCTTACTAATAAAATATTATATATCCTAAATATACATGACGTTATTATTAAATTTACTTAGTAAGAGTTACTGAAGCTTGAGCCTTTTTTATTAATAATATTTTTTGTTATTTTTATAATTCATAAGTGAAAAATATTTATACAATCGACAATTATACATAAATGTTTGTTATTGTGTATATTTTATTAATAAGTTATAATTGTAATATTATTTCAATGTAATCTACACCAAAGTGCCTTTAAAGCTTTATAAATAACTTTAATTGTAATAAATTTATAGCCACCCACAGGTTTTATATAAAAATATATATCTTTTGACAAGTGGTTTATATTCTGAGCACAATTTATTAAATAATGTATAAATACTAAATAAGATTTATAAAATTGTGTATATTCACCCGACTGCACTCGGGTTAATTTATCAACTGTCTGTGTTCACAAGACTTGGTACGGTCCACAAATATCACGCTCATGTTTTTGAAAATTACATTGGAAATTATTATTTTGTTAATTATACAATAAATACTTTCAAACTACAATGTATTTTTAATTACAACTCAACGCAGCGTCAGCATTCATTGTAATTTCTTTATTAAAACAATTTATATATTTTTTGGGGATATTTAACAAAGTTTCAGATTTTATTTTTCTGTAACAATAATAA
This sequence comes from Melinaea menophilus ssp. n. AW-2005, assembly GCA_918358695.1. NCBI lineage: Eukaryota > Metazoa > Arthropoda > Insecta > Lepidoptera > Nymphalidae > Melinaea > Melinaea menophilus. Next base: position 9,064,109 of record OU911042.1, read on the forward strand.
GTTATACAATATTTGAATATTTCAAACGCCCACGAACAATATAATTTAAAAAGCATGGTCTTCGAGCTCACAGCTTCAAGCGTCTTACATCCTCCGGCTTGAAATCCGTTCTGTGGAAGACGGGATGGTAAGAATTGTATAGCGGAGACATTAAGCAGAGTGTGTCATACTAACCGGCGTAGAAGCACGTCCCGGGCGGCGGCCGGCGACAGCGCTGCGGGCGGCAGAGCCTCCGACGCGTGTTCCACGCGCTCCAGCGCTAGGAGCGCGGCAGCGGCGCACAGCGACCCCGCACGCTCTCGGGCGCCCGGCGCTCCACCCCCCGCCCACATCGACACGCGCCGGCAGCGACGCTCCGTCGCCAGCCCGCCGCGCTGCACACACACACATTTAAACATCCCGGCACGCTGATCACACACATATATCCTACGGTGCTGCACACGCGTGTGTATGTACTTTCACACACCCCGTCGCCGTGCACACGCGTGCGTATGTATTCTCACACATCCCGCTGCGCTGCACACGCGTGCGTATGTATTCTCACACACCCCGATTGTCGGATCGCACATACAGAGTTATACACAGTTATACACCCCGCCGCTGTACAAATGTTAGTATGTATTCTTACACGGCCCGCCGCGCTGCACACGGGCGTGTATGTAGTCTCGCACATCTCCCGTTGCGCTGGTCACAAACGCACACTTGTAGATTCCGTCTGCTCACCCGGTCGTAGTGGTTCCTCAGCATGGTCCTTTGCGCCCGCGTCACCAGGTCGGCCAGCACGGCCGTGAGCAGCGCGTCGGCAGAGTGCGGGAGCTGCGTGCGTGCCGCCTCCGCCAGTACGTCCAGCGCCGCCGGCAGCGCACCCGCCTCCTCGTCCAGCTCGTCTAAATGAACACGTTACATTCAACAGTTAGACAGACGGTCCAAACACTCCGTTAAATTATTGTCGTAAAAATTACAATTTTAAATACATAAATACAGCGAAAGTGTAAAACGCGGGCGGGGTGCGGACCTCGAGGACACCGGGGTCGTTTAACCCCGTCGCGATGAATGTAAGGGTGACTTGCTGCCAAAACTTTGGGGCTTTCACTGTTCTGAATCATATTAAGTATTAAAAAAGTCGAAAGTTAATAGTTTCCAAAATTTCACGAAGAATGAAAAAATTATGCAAACATCTGAATTCCTAATCGCCTCATTGACAGATGCGATCCCAGACAGATTACACTCAATAACACCTAAGTGGTATTTGGGTAGCGTCAAATAGGATGGGTCTCAACTTTCATTTTAGTTAATGAATGTTATTTTCGATTGTTAGCTGTCTAACTTCAATAATTAAATCTTGAAAGTTATCAGTACGTACTAAAACATCAAATGAATTTCCTCCCTCAATTTCATATATAAGTAAGACTATGTAACTGTAAATTGTCTGCGTATTGACGGTAGTGGTTAAATAAAGACTTCAGAATTCCGCTTATGAAATAAAGGAAGAGAGAAGGAAGCATTTAGTTCATAATTCGCGCACTACAATGTGAAGGATTCGTAATTAATTTCGGGGTATATTTGCAAAACGACATATATTTGCTAAATAAATTAAATTTATAAGCCTATAAGAGTATTCAAATACATTGAAACTACAACCCTTAGAAATAACTCTGCACGATCGAGAAGAACAGAACTAATATATGGTATGACTGATATGGGGCGTAGCGCCGCCGGGCGGGACTCGTTCTGACTGCAATAGTTAAAGATAACTTAATGTTCGTGGAGTGCAGTATTGGGTTGTAGTGCAGATGGTGTCGATACTGAAGATTTCAATTACAAAACAACATTCTTTTTGTGTTTTTTTTTGTTTTACTACTCACGAAAATAAATTACTACTATATAGCGACATCTATCAAACAAATATGAAAAAGTACTTTTTTTAAATGTGCTAAGTTCACACGGTTCGAGTGGGCTCGTCGCTCTGGTGCGGATGATACTCACCCATATCGGAGTCGGGATCGACGAGAGCATCGGCCCAGGCGGTGACGGCGGGGAGCAGCGCCGCCCGCAGCGCCGCCACCGCCAGCTCCAGCGCGGCGCGGAAGGCGGCGGCCGCGTCCGCCAGTCCCGCGGCGCAAGAGCGCAGCTTGGCCCGCGCGCCCTCGCCACCGCGACACAGCGCCTCCGCCTCCGTTACCGCCTCCTGCGCTAGGCGCTCCGCCCACTGCGCGCCGGACTCCGCCTCCGCGGCGTGCGCCAGGTACAGCGCGGCCTCGGGCGTGGGTGAAGGGGGTGGCGGGGCACGGGGCGGCGCCAGCGGCAGCGCGTCGGGCGGCGGCGCGGCTAGGCGGCGACGCAGAGCCCGCGCTGCGCGCTCTAACTGCGCGCCCGCCTCGTTCAGTACTGCACACGCACCGTCCACGCTGCCCGACGAGATGCCGCGCCTGCGCCGAGGGTGTCAGTGGTGACCGACTTAAAGTGGGCGCGGCCGGGGCCTCGTGAACCTACCTGATGACCTTCCGCGCGATGTAGAAGGCATCGTCCACCAGGCTGGAAGTGGTGGCGCCCGGCGCCGGCGTCGACAGCTTTAGAGCCTTGCTGATGCTCTCCTCCAAGAAGTATCTGTGATCAAAGGAATGTTAGGAATGAGGGACGGCTGACGAACGGATTCTTTTCGTAGAATATTTGACGTTAAAACTCCCACCTTTCCAGCGTCAGGTACTGGCCGAGCACGTCCTGCGCGGTGCGCGTCATGTCGCACTCCGCTATCATCTTCTCCACGGCCACCGCGTCCTCCGTCGCGGCCGAGCCTTCGACGCTCGCACTCAGCTGGCGGTGGAAGGAACGTTTCGATCAGCCCAAAAAAATTATAGATTTCTCAGGGTACGCCTCGCCGTCCTCACCTCCGCTCGTCGCCTCAAGAAATTGAAATAGAGCTGCATCCGCGAGTGCGCCAGCGCCAGCTCGGCCAGCGCGGCCTCCACCCTCAGCGGCTCGGGGCGCTCCGCCAACGACGGCACGCGGACCAGCGACGAGCTGAGGCGCCGCACGCACGCGCACACCTGGCACAGGGCGACGCTCACTGGTAAAAATCTTCCACAGGGCAAAAGACTGCGGTAGTTATTTCGCTCACGGTGGGCTGCAGCAGTAGCAGTGCGCGCGGTAGCAGGCCGGGCGGGGCGGGCGGCGCGGGGGGCAGCAGGTGCCGCGCGCGCTCCACTGCCGCCGCGCTCGCCTCCAGCGCTCGCGTCAGCGCGTCCGCGAACACGGCGCCGCCACGGGACGAAGTGTCGCCCGCCCGACGTAGGGTCGCCTCCAACTGCGGACAGACAGACGTCGGACATATTACGGAACGCACCCAAAAAAATGTAGAGACATCAAATAAATCGAGGGAGGCGAACTTCGAGGATTCGAGCGACGGTCGCAAACCCACCTGTGAAGCCAAATACTTGGCAAGCAAGTCGACGCCTTCCTCCGCGCGTCCGATCCGAGGGAACAGCTCGAAAAGGCGCTCCACGGCCGTGTCGTCCTCCTTCTTTGCCGCCTCCTCGAATCTACAACCGGAAGCTGTTGTGTAATTTCCCTCCTTGGCCGAGCGCCCCCCCGCGGTGCATACTTGCGCAACAGGCGGTCCCGCAGCGTGGCGGCAGCGGCATCCATATCCCTGCGCGGGTCGGGTCCCCGCGCCCGCGCCGCCGCCACCGACCCCGGCTCCATGCACAGGAAGCGGGATACGTGCGCCGCCGCTGGGGACACAACAAGAAAGCAACACTTAGCTCATATCTCGTGGCTCCAGCGCTGCCATTTAGGTTGTCTTTTTTAACTATAAAAAGATAATTGAGATATCCACTCACCCGTCTCATAATCTTGTGCTTTAATAGCGGTCTCAACTCCGGCGCTGCACACCCTCAGGTCTATTAGGTCGTGGACTCTTCTCTGGCACTCCGCAACGCGGGACTGGCGCATTCATTATATTAAACATTTCTAATAACCACAACTTCAGACGTTGGTTAAGGAGAATGTATTTTTATGATTTTGTTGTGTCAGAAACAAAATTGTTTGAACATTTGATTTTTAATATTTACAATACAATGTATAAAACAGGTAATAAATAAAAAGATATACAGTATAATCTCGCTAATCCGGCACTTCGATAGATCGGCATGTCCAATAATCCGGCACCGGCAGTAGTCAAGAAGTTTATGAAATGATCCAACTTGCCCACAAAAGCTTTACTCGTACTTGACAATGCTCCAGGCCATCCAAATTAACAAAGACTTAAATCAAGTGATGGGAATATCTAAACCATCTTCCTACCGCCAAACTGCAGCCGATGGATCAAAATTTTATCCAAAAAGTAGTCTTTGTATAAAAATTAATTGCTGATCCATATTATATCTCAGGATGGTGATATAACACAGAGCCTTAAAGGATTGAATTTGAAGGATGTTGTATTCTCTCTCGCTCATGCTTGGAATTCTGTTTCATCTAACTTAATCCAATCTTCATGGAAAAAGTTATGGCCCACAATGAATGATGTATTAGAAACAGAAGATACAGATGAATGGGATCCTGAATATAATCTGCCTATTACTGGTTGGTTACAAAATCTATCAGAAAAAGGATTGGAGACAAGTGAAGAAAATTTAAATTCTTGGTTTGAAGGAATCGAAGAAACAGAGCACATTATGACAGATGAAGAAATTCTATATGAAGCAGTACCAGAAGAAAGCTTTGTAGAAACATTGGAGCCACCAACTACTTCAACTGTAAGAGTTAAACCAGATGATGCATTGATTTGTTTCAATACCTGCATAACATCGGCAGAAGAAAACGGCATATCTGCCAAAGATATTATAATTCTTCACAACATGCGAGAAAATGTTGTTAAGACTACAAGTTGCACAAAAGCAGACCTCAATTAAGGATTACATATTTTAAAACTAAGTAATTACACATGTACGTGTTAATTTAATACATTACATACATACATTTATTCCCTCTATGAAATGCTTTCTTTTATTCATTACCTATGATTTTTTCACTATAACCCAGTAATCCGAACATTCCAATAATCCGGCACCCTCCGGTTTTTAAAAGTGCCGGATTAGTGAGATTATACTGTACTAGTAAAATACTTAATTCAGTTCTATGTCATGAAGAAGTATATTTTTCTAAGCTAAGGTTTCAAACTGATTGTCTGTATGTATTGCTAATAATTACGTATATTTTGATATATCAATATTTGTTATTTTTGGATATACATATCTCGTAGCATAAGTGGGTTAGTAAAAAAAGTTTTAATTTTTTATCAGATCCAAATGTGTTAATGATTTAACCAAAATAGGCAAATTTATTGAAGTATTTCAATTAATATATTATGTACATGCATAATATTCCACATAATATATTTGCTATTAAAACTTTTATGATTGAATTACAACTATAATGTGAATAATTACCAAGTGCAGATGTATCATAATAATTAATCTAAGTATTGATTATAACAAGTAAAAATATTTATTAATAATAATTATTGACTGGTGAATGGCAACAACAGAACTTGGAATTGATATTGACAGAAGGCAAGTACTAAAATAACAATTAACTAATGTACTACAATACATAAATATTTGTACTATAAACTGCATAATGGGCATTGATAACATAACACATTAGCTGCAAGTAAAATATGAAACCTATTTTCATAAATATTATAGACAATTCTTTCTAATATTTGGTTAACTAGATATGTTATGGTTGTTTGTGAATTCATTTTCTTTTACCATTCCGCAATTAAAGTAAATTTAATCATTATACAATGAGATATAATATGGAAGTAAAATCTATACTTGATTCTTCCAATATTAGGTCCTTACTCTGGCAAGGTCCAACTGCCTCACTTTTGCGCTGACATCCCTTGCTAAAGCAGCTGTCTTATCAACCATGTCAGTAGCTACTTGAGCATCATTTTTCACTTCCCCCAATTTTGAGTAGGCTTGACTAGCAGCACGCAGACGGCCCTCTAGCGTGCAGGCTCGTGACAAAGCGTTGGATAACGAGTCATTCACTTCACACTGCAAGTATTATTACTATGTACACTTTGTATACAATGTTGTCAATGAGTACAAAAGAATCATTACTCTAACAGGTCTTTAGTACTATCCCAAAATAAATTTTAAAGTTCGATGTATGCGTATAATAAGGTACTTATCACAAAAATCTTGAACAAACTACGATACCTCCTCTTTTTCAATTTCATTTAAAGCTTTTTGCAAGCCTTCTTCTGTAGATACATCATATTTCTCTAAAAGTAGTGTTAATGACATACTTTAATAAGTTATTTGTTGCGAAATGAAAACAACAAATGCCTGTCGCCAACAAGCAATCATTTAATTGACAATTGAGTATCGAGTTATTGGAGTTTGACGTTTGTCTTTTGACAGCTCATAGTTGACATTTGAAAGAAGAATTAACATTGACTTTTATCTTGTCATTAAGAAAATATGTACCTATATAATACAAGATATTTTAAGGTCAATTATTTTCCAAAGATACTCTAGTTTATTATTACAACATTTTTCTATTATAGTTATCTAATATATTTGGTCAGAATATATTAGTTTCGAAACACTTGTTTCATAATCATGTTTCGCAATAGTGGCAACAAGAATTTTGACATATTGCAAGAAGTGACATTCGAAAGTCCCAATCCATCTCAGGATCAAAATATAATATATTTTTAAACAAAGTCATATAATCACAGTAAACACTTCACGTAGAATAATTTATCATGTTTAAATACTTCAATAATTAAAATTTTTGTTACAGATGAATTAGGTACATAAAATTTTTATGTAATCTTATTATAAAAAATAACATTCGAATGTACACAGCATTTTGAACGAACTCCATTAAAGTGGTGAATGATTGTAAAATGTCCAAACCAGTGTAACAGTAAACACACATATTTTTGTAATTTAAAAATCGATTTTACTTATAAATGTTTCTCGTTTGATTTTACAGGAGCTTAATTCCAATTTAGCGCTCCTAAAAGGATAATTTCGATTGTGTTGTGTACAAAAATCCTCAAAGGTAAGTCGAAGCAGGGATCATTGACATTCGCATAATTTATCGAGTAGTAACAACTGCTGTATATATATATATAAATAAAAACTACAGTATTATTTCTGGTGAAATGTATCTTTCAAGGAACCTCTGTTTATGTTATTCGTTTGCGAAATTGGGAAATTAATAATAAAGATGTGCTAAGTCAGTGAAAGTTCTGAACATTGTTATTGAAGCTGGACGATGGTTTCAGATTGACTCCGTGTGGGGCTGGGCTTCGCCCCCGCTGCGATTGCAGCTGGGAAACGCGCGCGGACATAAGAGGTACAGATGCACTACAATTTGAGTCCATAATGTAATAAATGGATATACACATTGGTTGTGTAATGTATTCATATGTTAACACTTATATCAGCATATGTGAGGCTTCATATCTTTATACTTTTGTATTATGATTTAACAAAGGGAATATATATTGCTCTCATTTGTATGTTTATCAATATTAACATATATAGATCTATTACTTAATCTATTTACATGTCATTTACCTAGTTAATATCATCATTAGTTTGCACCACTGTTTCTGAAGAAGATGTACAAATATCACTCATAATGTTAAAGATAATTACGAAATGGGTTTAAATTAGATTTTCATTATTTATTCAATCTCTTCAATGTCTTGCATTGCAGGATGGGGGAGGGCGGTTCCCCGGGCGGCGGGGCGCGGTTGTCGCACACCTCAGAGAAACACCCGCGCGCCATCCTCGGCGAGCTGTCTGCGCTAAGAAGACACCGGGAGCTGTGTGATGTCGTGCTTAATGTTGCCAATAGAAAATTGTTTGCACATCGGTTGGTTTTAAATTGAAGAATATTGTGTTAAATCATATAAAATTGGTTGTATGTCAACTTTTCAAAATGTGGATGATATGTATAGAATCATTTACTGATATAACAACGCTATGCGAGGTTAGTTACCACTAGAAACTGTATTAACCTTGAATATATTTGTACTGTAAAGGTCATTTAAAAAAATTCACAAGGCAGGGTTGAATATAAGTAATTGCTGTTTAATTGCCCATTTGAAATTAGACAAGGTCACGTGTAGTGCCATTATTAGTTTTTAAATATAGCTAAGTAGAAAATTATTATAGTATGTATGTATGAAGCTATCTATGACCATGCAATAATGAGAACCAAAGATGTATAGCAATATGCAATCTCTCTAATGAAATTATCATTACTGCACTCATTGCATGTTGGATAATTTTAATACGTCTCCAATATAAATCCTCAGAGTCATCCTGTCGGCGTGCAGTCCGTACTTCCGCGCAATGTTCACGGGGGAGCTGGCGGAGTCGCGCGCCACCGAGGTGACAATCCGCGACGTAGACGAGCACGCCATGGAGCAGCTGGTGGAGTTCTGCTATACGGCGCACGTTGTAGTGGAGGAGGGCAACGTGCAGGCGCTGCTGCCGGCCGCATGCCTCCTGCAACTACAGGAGATCCAGGACGTGTGCTGCGAATTCCTCAAACGCCAGTTGGACTGCTCTAATTGCCTCGGGATTAGGGCATTTGCGGACACGCACTCCTGTCGTGAGCTGCTCCGGATAGCGGACAAGTTCACGCAGCAGAACTTTCCGGAGGTAGGGCGCTGTTTGGCGCGGCGCGACATAAAGTCTTGTGTACTAATTAATTTCAAAGTTTGATACAATATAGTCAATTGTTTTTTAAAGTGTGGTATTCCGGGTACCAGGTTATGGAGAGTGAGGAGTTCCTCCTCCTGCCGGCTGCGCAGCTCATCGATATCGTGTCGTCGGACGAGCTCAACGTGCGCTCCGAGGAGCAGACCTTCCAGGCCGTCATGTCCTGGGTCAAATACAACGTGGCCGAGCGACGACAGCACCTCGCGCAGGTGGACACAACCATCTTAATAATACGTTTACCGACTTTTTATTGCCTCATTACTTATAGGAAATGAAGCCCAACCTTAAAAGTTTTGTTTGGTTGGATCCCTCAAATGCCCTTTGAATGCGAGCCGGCTCGGCAGACCAGGGTACGAGGGGAGAACCAAAAGTAATCTACCTAGATATGATAGACACGTCGTGCTGGGTTAATCGGGACTAGTGACAGAAAATATGGAAAACGTTAGTTTAAAGCACCCTGTCATCATCGAGTTTTAGTGAAAGAAGTAAATGGGCCAGAGGCCATCAATGAGCGTATCATCGCAGTATACGGGGACTCTTCACCTTCCTATATCATAATAAGATATTGGACTAAACAGTTCAAGTGCATTATGGAGCCAATTTTTTCGGATATGGAAGGTGATTATTGATTATCTTCCCCACAAACAGAAAATCATAGGCAAGTATTACGCTGAGGTTTTGAAAAACTTGCAAGATAGACAGTTGCTGGGTGCAGCTCTTGCAAGACAACGCTCCTGTGTACAAGTCCACGATTCCAGGAATTGAACCACTACCCTTATAGTCCAGACATGCCCTCCAGCGACTTCTAACTGTTTCGATTTTGAAGAAACATCTACGGGGGCGTCATTTCTTCGACGATGAAGAAGGCAAGTGCGTTGTTTCGGAATTTTTCACAAAGCAAGATTTTTTTTTTTCTGACGTTATCAAAAGACTCCCATCCAAGTGGAACAAATGTATTGAATTAGGAGGTAACTACATTGAAACACAATAAATATAATTTCCCTTGATTCTTTTCTTTCATAGCTAGGTAGGTTACTTTTGGATATTCCCTAGTAATGTCACTTAACTGTGGAAGATCCATGCAATAATCACGTTTTATATTTTATTATAAAACGACCTATTTATATTATAATCTACAACGACATTCAATAACATGATTTAAAACTACAACTTGTAAGGTGCTGCAACACGTGCGCCTCCCGCTCCTGAGTCCCAAGTTCCTTGTGGGCACTGTGTCCTCCGAGCTGCTCATCCGCTCTGACGACGCCTGCCGTGATCTGCTGGACGAGGCCAAAAACTACCTGCTGCTGCCACAGGAGCGACCGCTTATGCAGGGACCGCGCACGCGACCCAGAAAACCCACGCGGAGAGGTAGGACTCCCTCGGGAGATAGGTCTCTATCCAGGTTTTCAATCGAGGATGAAGGTCAACACTGACGCCGCGTGGTCCGCTTGCAGGAGAGGTGCTGTTCGCGGTGGGTGGCTGGTGCTCGGGCGACGCCATCGCCTCGGTGGAGCGTTTCGAGCCCGCTACAGCAGAATGGAAGATGGTGGCGCCCATGTCCAAACGACGATGCGGAGTGGGCGTGGCTGTGCTGCACGACCTGCTGTACGCCGTGGGCGGTCACGACGGCCAGAGCTACCTTAACAGCATCGAACGCTACGACCCACAGACGAACCAGTGGTGCGGCGCGGTGGCGCCCACGTCCTCGTGTCGCACGTCCGTGGGCGTGGCCGTGCTGGACGGCGCACTGTACGCCGTGGGTGGCCAGGACGGGGTGCAGTGCCTCAACCACGTGGAGCGCTATGACCCCAAAGAGAACCGCTGGACCAAAGTGGCCGCCATGACAACGCGCCGCCTTGGCGTGGCGGTGGCCGTGCTGGGCGGACACCTGTACGCCGTGGGCGGCTCCGACGGACAATCGCCGCTCAACACGGTGCGAGCTTCCCTTCCTCTCCCGCTCTCCCCCTCTCTACGGGGCCGCGCTGATAGTCCCTGTGCTACAGGTGGAGCGCTATGATCCGCGCGGCAACAAGTGGACGCCGGTGGCGCCAATGTCGACGCGCCGGAAGCACCTGGGATGCGCCGTGTTCGACGGACAGATATACGCCGTGGGAGGGCGCGATGACTGCACCGAGCTGTCTTCCGCGGAGAGGTAGCTACCCGGGAGGGGGGCAGGGTGTAGTGCGTAGTGATACTAGTGTCCGTGCTGCAGGTACGAACCGGCAACGGACTCGTGGTCTCCGGTGGTGGCCATGACGTCGCGGCGCAGCGGCGTGGGTCTCGCCGTCGTCAACGGACAGCTGTACGCCGTCGGGGGCTTCGACGGCACCGCCTACCTCAAGTCTATAGAGGTACCGTCCTTACATTGTCGTGTATTATATGATTATCGAGCTTCCCATGTTATCCTGCTAATTGCACTATTCAAGGAATCTCTAACGCTATTACGTATGTAAATTTTAATATGTTACTCAGCTCACAATGGCCTTTCAATCGATTTTTAATTGAGATGTTACCGTCATTTCTGTACACTCAGATTAAGTTAGTTGTGTAGAGAATTTTTGCTGGTCAATAAATATCACGAAATTCTAAACCGTTCAGTATTCCTTAAGAGCGAGAATTCTCAAGAATTTAATGAAAATTTACGAAGTTACTGCTCGAACTTCAACCTGACGTTAGTTTATAACACTAATACAAATAAAAAAAAAACAGAAACCGTCATAGCGCGATGTAACGGAAATGCGTCACGATAAGAAACAAACACATTAGGTGCCATCTATTGCTCAATCTTTAAACTAAGTATTTTAACATGATATAAGCATCAGCTTTATATAAAAATACAAGTATTTTACATTAAAATGTCGACATTAGTTTTCCTTCTTTGTCACCTCAAGGGTAATTAGTATTGTCTTCTCTTATTACCAAATAGGAATATCAAATAATCAAATTTCTCTCATGACTGACATTGCACGGACGTGACGGAGTCAGTGACGACAAGAATTAAAAGAAGCTCCTACAGAAAACAATTGACGATTTGTTCTCCCGACTAACGAAATACATTGCCTATTACCTAATAATACTATATAATGTATCTCACGTGTGAGTGCCTCCATCGAGGCCGCACCGTCGTTAGTTCTCACAACATTAGTTCGTTCGTTCGTTAGACTAAGTCTTGTGACTAATTAACTAAATAGTCTTCAAGTCGATCGTAATATTGTAATACTGTAATCACATAAAATTAGTTTGTAAGATATGTTTTACCAAATTGATTCTTTATATCATGACTGAAACTGAACTGAGACTTTTTCGCATTCTTTGTCACAAATAGGCTCTAAAACTATTTGACAGAAAATTATGAAATTTTGCAATCAAAAAGACACACATTGTGATGATTTAAAAAAAAAAAGTCGTCAAATAAAAAAAAAATTGAAAAATGTCATGTCAAAAAACTGATATTCCATTGAAATCAATGGGAACTTTAAGTCATTACAATATGCAAACGCACCCGAGATTTCGCGAGCGCAGCGAGTTGAAGTTGACGGTCTGTTGTCGCCCCTAATTCATATTACAGTATGTATTAATAAATGTGTTTTTAATTATATTCAAGTCTCAATGTCTCTGAAATTCATCAAAATAAAATCGGATATCTATTATATTTCTTACCGATTAAAATAATAATCGATTAAAAGAAGCTAAAATGTACATATCTATTTTTGATTTCGTAATTCATCGGCAATACTCGGCACGACGTGGCTTTCTCAGTCACACAGTTTTTTCTCTCTTTTATGTACGAGCAACCCCAACAGTGTTCTTATGTTTCAATTTTTTCTTAGTATATTTCATCGTTAATTTAAGTTTCTCGTGTTAATTAGGTCGTGCGGTTAGTTTATTTTGTTAGGTAATGTTAGTTTTTAGCTACGTTGTCATTTCTTGTTCATGTTCTATTGCTAAATATAAGTTTTGATGTTTTTTTGGTGGTTGGATATAATTGATATAAAAACTAGGATCCGCGAACCGTGCGCGGCGGGTGTTGTGCTGAGCCCCTCTCCTTTCTTCTTTTCTTGATAATTTTTGAATGGCTAAACATTTTTTCCATCTGTTTTTGCTATAACATGCCCGTTCGGCTCAAACATACATGAGAAAATTATTAGCTAATTATCTCGTCGAATTCTGGAGACAACTAAACACAAAAAAGGTCTCCCAAACGGTTAAGCGCTTCGCTTACGCTCAGTTCAATAACAAAATTAAATAGAAAAAAAAATATCTTGTCCAATAACAAAATCTTGTCCCTTCATCTATAAAGTTCCATAAAAAATTAAATATACATATATGTATATTATATAAATTTATATTATATGGACAATAACAGTTTTCTGCGCGAGTGTACATGCGAGTGAAATTTCAGAAAGCCTGTTTTCAGTATGTTCATAACTCGTCTGCCCCACAATAAATAAGTTATTAAAATTAAGTAATCCGCGAGATGTGTCACGGTCAATAGTCTTAACGTTAGACACTTAGTTAAACGATTTTAGTGATTTGTCTCGGGACACACTGTGTGCTGTAGAAACAATCAAGGTCAGATGAGAGCCTGTTCTATATGACGCAGGTGTTCGACCCGGAGGCCAACCAGTGGCGACTGTGTGGCGCCATGAACTACAGGCGCCTGGGCGGCGGCGTGGGCGTCATGCGAGCGCCACACCACGACAACCACTACATATGGTAACCACAACTCACAACACCTCGACCACCACTACATATGATAACCCCACCTCACGACACCACGACAACCACTACATATGGTAACCACACCTCACAACACCACGACAACCACTACATATGGTAACCACACCTCACAACACAGCGACAACCATTACATATGGTAATGACAACACAACACCACAACAACCACTACATATAGTAATCACACCTCACAACACTGCGACAACCACTACACATGATAACCACACATCACAACATCACGACAACCATTACATATGGTAACCACACCTCACAACAACGCGACAACCACTACATATGGTAACCACTACTCACAACACCGCGACAACATCACGACAACCACTACATATGGTAATCACACCTCACAACACCGTGACAACCACTACATATGGTAACCACACATCACAACACCACGACAACCACTACATATGGTAACCACACCTCACAACACCGCGACAACCTCTACATACGAAGATAACACTGTAGCTAAACACCAGCAATGAAACAGTCGTTTAGTTCTAAACATTTTATTTCATTCCATCATCCCGTATTAAACAATTTTACATAAACTCTGGATTTAAAAGGAAGCTTTTTCATCTTATATAATACTTTTGTAGTCAAATCAGCATCCTATATTATTATATATATTTTATTTAAACTTCTACACAGAAGATAACATTTTTGTCAAATCAACAATCTACAGGTACAATCTACAGTCTAAAACAATTAATCTTCTGCACTTACATATATATGTTCTGTTTCAGGAATCGCAAGGACTCCGTGGTGTGAGTGCTCCTCGCGTGTGTAAAGTCGTCACTCAGTTTATTTTATTGTTAAAAATTATATAATAATTGACTATTTATAAATAAATGAAAATACAAATTTTAGAATATAAATATGATTTTAATTGATATACTAGGTTCGTGTGAAAGAATTGTGTCGGAGGCGAGGCAGTGTACTAAAGGGATACAAATTATGCAGTACTAGGCGGCGGCGAGGTAGCCTTATCCATGTGCAGGTCTTCATCCTCGTCTCCTTCTCCCTCTCCCTCCCCCTCCCCTTCCCCCTCGCCATCCCCGTCCCCAGCGTCCGCGGAACCGTCTCCGGTCTCAATGTCCTCGGTAACTCCGGAACACGTGTCCACGCTGTCCGTGGTGTCATCTTTGGTGTCGTGACGCTTCTAAATATAGTAAAAAAAATAGTCTTAATTTTGATTAGAAAAAAAATTTTAGAAGGTGAGATTGTCGTTTTATATTAATTGTATTAATATGATAGGAAGTCAACCAGGATGTTACCTGTACCAAGGATATATATAAGTAATAATATTAAACGGTAAATTCGAGTAGGGCTTGGCCGTGGGTGCTCGTGATGGATAGATATATAGATGCATAGTCATCTGACTATGTACATATACTCGTAGACCTGTTGTAGATCTTTTTTAGATAGACAATTTTATAGAACACTATTTAGATCTATCTTCTAAGATTTTGCCAGCGTTTCAAATATAATAAACGTACAAAAGTATTAACCGATTATTAAACTAAACTTGTAAAGCCTACTCTCTTGTCATAGTTTTCCTTTTTAATTCGCTCTATGTATTAGACTATCGTAAAGTTTTTCACCCCTCCTAAATTAACTTACCAGCTGGCTCCTAACCAGAACCAGATACTATGATGAAACTACGGATTTATATAGTCAGAATCCTACAAATTAGTAATTGACGTAAGATATTCCAACAAACAATTTATAAAGATCAAAAGTGATTGCGAATGTCTGATTCAAGAATGCCACCGATTTAGAATTGATCGAGTTACCAAAGACTCTGAGAGCTTAAAAGGGTTCTCATTAGGTTTTGACGTAATCAGAGCTAAGATAGAAAAATCGCTATTTTTATTAAGGGAGAGTATGAGGATCTCAATGAATTCAGTCAAAATATGCAGATATCGTCGCGAGCGTGAAATTCATTTAGTTTCTGTAATGAACAAAACATCATACCTTCTTTTTCTTCTTTGGTTTCGGCCCGATTTTCTTTTCGGGCTCGCTGTAACCGGGAGGGAAGAAACGTGCACATTCCATCGCTCCTACCACGGAGTCCTCGCTCACGTGCAGCGGGCCGAGTGCCAATAGCTCGGGTGGAGCGCCCAGCGACGTTTCGGGCGCCTCCTCAAGTAAGGGCTCCGCCACGCCCACCGATATCATGAGGACAATGGTCTCCGAGCTGGAAGGCCGAATTATATTCAGTAACGATGTAGTCACTGGATGTTGTCAAACCTACAACGAAGACGTTATGTTTCTAGGCTCTTGAAAATATTTTTCTACCCGTTATTGTCATAACGTCGAAGATATAGCACAACAAATTCCTATCATGAGACTTGTAGAGACTAATGCAAAGAGATAATGAAATTAACTTTTCAAGATTCGTCCTTCAAAGGATCTATTGTGAATCGCTCATCATTTCAAAGTGGAACTAATATTTACCTAAATATATAAATATAAAGTAGGTTAGACTGACATCTGATTTTTGTCATACAAATATGTAAGTATAAAAAAAAGTAGGCGATAACATTCACTCACTAGTCTTTCTCCGGGCGTTCCTCATACTGCTCGACGGTCTTGCACAGTAGGCGGGGCTGTTCAGTGTTAGCGTCCGCAAAGAAACCGTACCGAAGCAGTCGCTCGGGCAGCTTGGAGCCAACGACGTCGAGTGCTGCTCGGCGCTGCCACGCGCCCAGCATCAGCGCCACATGCGGGGGCTCCGCCTCGCGCGGACACGGACACACCGCGCACACGCTCTGAGGAGCGGGACACTGCTGTTCTCATTAAAGCATAGCCCGATGATAATGATGATGATGATGAACGAGGTATGAGGACCTCAGTATTTTAGACGTAAAGATATAGCAGCTTTCTTTTGATCCCACGGTGGAACTTATGAAAACTGTACGGTAGTGAAAATAAATATTTTTTAATTTTCACTTTTATGGTAAACAAGTGTTTACACTAAATTATTAAATGCTAAAAATGGTAAGCCGCACAACGGTTTGTTACTTTTCACATTTGCATGAATCTGAGTTAACAAAAATTGTGGCAACCTTTGGGAAGAGTAAGTCAAGTGCGGAGGCCCGCTGGTGTCGGTCGGCCGGCACGTACAGCCCCGGGATGCTGTTCGATCTTAGTTCCTCGGCGACAGACTTCTTTGGGTCGTTTTCTTCTTCCAAACCTTCGTTATAAATGGCGCGACGGACCAGTTCTGTTATTACATCGTTATTATGGTATGTTATCTGTTATTTATCTATTTATATTAACGACATCATGACTTTTACAAGTACTTACCGATAACATTGCCCTCTTTATCAGGCAGTTTCTTCAACAATAACACTAGCGCTGGTCTGTCGTATAGAGTGACTGCAGTCTCCGGTACTGCGAACTCGGGGTCTTCCATACCAATAATCTTTGCTCCATCTTTACCCAACACGAGCGGACATTTATCGGCGACGATAACACCTAAACATTGAGTTAAGTGTTTATATTCGTATCAACTTTAATGATATTACAGTTGATTGCACCCGTCAGTGGTGCATTTTCACCACACGCGTCTTCTTCAAAAATTCAAATGTATTTACCATAAGGCTCAAGAGCATCTGAAACCTTCCTCAAATTCTTCTGCGCATGTGGCATCATGAGCGCGGGGCACACGTCCGCGAAGTGCGCCTCCAACGTGACCGCCCGCGCTTCGCGCCGCTCCGTACGCGCTGCCGCCGCAGCCGCTGCCTCCTTTACTCTTCTCTGCTTGAGAAGCTTCTCTTGGGCTAATGCCACCTCCTAAGACCGATATTGATAATAGTGTGTTTTAGAATAGACGTCGATGGTCGTAGTGTCTTAGATGGGAGATAATTTAAAAACTTAATATTACAGGAACTGTACCGATATAAAGTTAAGAATACCTGTTCGGGCGGCGTTAATTCATGCGGTGCTCGTATAGGTCTCTGCCTCTCCCCTTTCTTCACAAGTTCTTCATTCTTGAGCTCTTCCACAATAGTGCGAGCCAGTCGAGGAGCGTCGGCGCCAAATACTACATTTATTAACTGTCCACCCTAATCAATCGTAAAAGATAATTACGCAAAAGAACCTGAATCAAAGTCACATAATACGGTATTTTAAAATGTATACAGCCGAAGTACGATAGAACAACTAAAATACGATCCCCTAACTAGTCATGCTTATATTAGCCGAGCCAATATAAAATTATTGAGCGAAGTTAGCGTAGCGAGCGGAGCATTCTACTGGAGACTTTTTCACATTCTTATTACGATTAGGCTCGAAAACTACTTGACGGAAAATTATTAATTTTGCATTAGGTGAGGGTTTAAAAAAAAAATGTCATGTCGTTGAGGAATAATCGTCAAAAAACTGATATACCATTGAAGTGAATGGGAAAAAAAATTCGCGCGAAAAATTTGCTTAATAATGGAAAGACCTTGAAGATTTTTTTAAATCGAATCTTACTGTCCACCTGTTCGAATTTTTTTTCCCGCGGGCTCGCTTCGCTTAATATGCAATCGGTACCCGAGATTTTGCGAGCGCAGCGAGTCGAAATTGACGGTCTGTTGGCGCCCCTAGTATGTAATTTTTAAATGATTCAACTTGGAATCCTTTAATCTCATGTCAATGTGAGAGAATCATAGTACTAGTAATAGCGTAGCTTTAGGTACATATCAATTAGGAGGGTCACCAAGAGAATATACATAGGTACATAGTGATCATTATAATTAAAAAAGAGACTATCCATGGAATTTCTAGTCGTTTCTTCTCTGAGGAATTGAAAGGAATGAAGTCGTAATTATATTCATTATTCATTTGTAATGGTCCTGAAACTATATATTTCACAGTGCGTGTGTCATTTTGAAGAATTTCCTGCAGATCAACATCGCGAATTTTCATTAAGAATCAATCAATCAACATTAAGAATTTTCTGCGATTTTCATATAAAACAGCAAAAAAATCATTAAATGTAATAATTTTAAATAAATAATAAAATATCATATTTTTATTTTAAGTCACCCTTACAAAGAAAGAAAGAAAGAAAGAAGTATTATATTACAAAGAAATATATATAAATATATATGTATAGGTTCTGTACATACATGTCTAAAAATATAGGTTTTGAATAGTTTCAATTGAAAATCAATCTCATTCTATTCATTTTTATCCACGTTTGATCGATATCGTTCATATTCGTGCCATTCCACCGCAGACAACGCTCACATATGACTTACATACATATATATATGTGCATATTCTATTTAGTTAAGAAATCCTTTGAAATGGAGACTTTATTTACATTGCAAACTTGGGTTTAATAAATATTTAAAAAAAAGCCGCGAAAAACATAGTTTAAAAAATAAAAAGATATAATTTTCAAGGATTTCGCGTGTTAATTGAGGATTTATTGTTGTAAAATGTGATAAATTAAGTGCAAAAACATACACACCGGTGAATGATACTTAAATTAGGGTACTTATTCGGTTTTAATATTCCATTTTGACTGTTGGAATGAGTAATTTATTTTGGTTTTTTAAATCCTAGGAAAGTATAATTTTACGTAAACAATTCTTACCGCTACAAACATCCAGGTCGGTTCACTGCGATTCCTAAATCTCACCAAGCATTCTATAGTGTCTGCCTTCGCCTAAAATATTATAATTATTTTTAGATTTTGTTTATTGTATCGACTGACAATTATATTCAACTAACCACAGCGAGGTGCAAATTATCACCACCGATCTCTACTTTAATCTTCTTTAGATTTCCCACCATTCCGATACAAGGACCACACCACTCCGTGTAGACGTCCACCACTGAGACAGACAAACCATAATTTTACATTTGTACAAGGTACATTTAAAAGCCTTTCAAACACATATTTCTACTGTACAATATGCAAAAGGCAAGTAAAGTAGATATTAAAATAAACTACACGAAAGATACAAACCATAATTTTACTTATGTTCGTAAATGATCAGAAGTTAAATGCATTTCAATCACAGACATTTATACTGAATGTGCTAAAGTGAGATTTAAAAACTACTCGCCCAGCAGTCCATCTCTGTTTAAGAACCGGTTCCATTCGTCGTCGTTGTTGAGCTCCGCCTGCAGCTGCAGCTGGGCGGCCTTCTTCCCTGCTCCAGCCGCGGCGGCGGCAGCAGCAGCGTTGGCGACCGCGTGCGTTATAGACATGCCGACGAGTGCCGCAACAGCACGACAGGGGGTGTTTGGAAGAACATCGCTTAGTTAGAGATCGGGTAGACTCGGACTGGTCATTTACGCAAAACTCTCACATATGAACCTCTCATATGTGAGAGTTTTGCGTTTAAGATGTGGGTTTAAGCAATGTCAGTATAATTGTTTTAGGAATTAAAGCTTAATCGGAGAAAAAGGGATTAATAACCGGGACAGGATAGCACTCAGCAGGTATATATTTTAAATTTAAACTATTCATTCCTCTTTCTTCGTCATTTACAATTTACTTGGCTTTATTTCATATTTGATCTAACATAATTTAATTAAATATTTTCGTATTGGGAGTTGTAGAAAATTTGTAGGTCTGTGGCTAAAGGCTCGCATGTCTAGTGATCTAAAATAACCTTCTCGAAGTTATGTTTCGTTTATTGGAT
Organism: Melinaea menophilus ssp. n. AW-2005; assembly: GCA_918358695.1. Classification (NCBI taxonomy): domain Eukaryota; kingdom Metazoa; phylum Arthropoda; class Insecta; order Lepidoptera; family Nymphalidae; genus Melinaea; species Melinaea menophilus. The sequence continues at coordinate 9,084,273 of OU911042.1, forward strand.
TCTTTCTTTCTGTCACGTTTGCTATTTGCGGTATCGGTATTTGAGAAAATGGTACCGCTTTACTTGAGATGTAATTTGTTATCAGATATCGATTATGACTGTGAATTGAATATTGATTATAATAAATGTATATTTATTACAATAATAAATTAAAAACGTATCCAGGGAACTAGACGTATGGAAAAAGCATATTTGTATCAGAGAAATAGCATTTGATTTAATTTAAATTAAAAGTTAAAATACTATCCCCGTAGAACTCTAAGACGTAAACCCACAGCCCAGTGGGAGTTAACACCGAACCATGTCATTAATTATATATCCTATACTATAGTACAAAATATAAAAAAAAAAAAAATTCAACCAAGGTGGCATTAGACGAAAATTTCACACCATTTAAATAACACAAAATCAAAATCAGCAACAAATATTATGTAAAGTAAATAATAATAATATAAGAAAAACAAAAATGATAATAATAATAATTAAGTATAACAAGAACTGCAAATAAAATTAGTTATCTGATCAAGTTACAAAGAAAATTTAGTGATGATCAATTAATTATAATTAATATAAATTTAAATAGTCGTGCACCTCAAAGACAATGCAGCTGAACTAGACTCTCGTGATTAGTAACATCGTTCTCTATGTTAAAAAGTGTTTAAAATTTATTGACATTTAACTTAAATTTATTGACATTTAACTTCCTTAACTGTTTGTTAGTTTAGTTTCTTTCAGCGTTTATTGTTGTTTGTTGTTAAGGAAAAATATGAAGTCAGGTTTACAGCGAGCTGCAATGGTTACGAAATAACAGACATCATTATTGAATAATATTTGTCGCCTATTTCCAAAAGACTATAACATTCCCACAATTATTATTTCAGTTCATGTAATTCTACATCTACAGTCTACATTGTCCTTATTATTATTATTATTATTTATTTACACTAGTGCACACTGTTCCGTACATCTCTATTAGAAAATTTATTTAAAAATAACTATTTCAATTCTATTTTTTTTATTAAATATATGAAAGAAATCGTATGTTATTTTTTTATACTTCCAGAAAGAAATAACTTGCTAGTATATTGTACTATATGTGCATAATATATTATGTAGATGTCAGTGGGTCCTAAAGCATCTTTCGATTGATACCGTTGAATAAGAATTGAATTTAGTAAAGCGCCATCTGTGCGTGGAGTTGATGAAGTAATTATTTTTAGTAGCCGGAAAGTGAATAAGTTGCTGTGCACAGTGCGCATTGCTGTTTTACGTCGCGTTGACCGTCTCCAATAGATGGCGCTGTGACGGAGTTGCATCTTAATGCTTATTTGCAATGTAATGCCCCAATTAAGGTTTCATTTAAAATAATTACTGGGTCCCAGATTGTGGAATATTTAAAACTTTGTTATATTATTTAATCCGTTTAATATTTAAGCCTTGGTTTTTAGTACATTTTATGGCAATATTAAATATAATGTGTTATGCGATGTTACAATAATTGATTACGAAAGTGGTATGAGAAAACCTTTTAACGATATTGTGCTCAAGGCGTAATGTTTGTTAGATATATAGCGTGCGGTGTAAGTTCCATTAATCACAGAATTGGGAGGGTGATAGGGACCTCAATACTACTGAATGAGTCGCCGAGCTGGTTCAGCTACTTCCGTGCTCTTTTAAGCTACGATATGAAAAAGATTTTTGTGACTATCTGATATTAATGTAACATGCGAAATTGGGTAGGTATAGGGCTGATGTGTGTTGGGGATGCTGGTGATGGTGGTGATGGTGGTGATGGTATGCTAAGCACGGCAAGTTGCTAAATATATTACGGACAGAATTGGATTTTATCATTTTTATAAAAAACTATATATAGAATTCTCAAAATACAGTTATTGTCTAAGGAAAGAATATCGTAGTGAAATTAAAGTCTCGTTACTTTTTATTGTACGGATTTTGACAGTTTTTTTTTGTTTTTTACAGACGCTTATTGTGGAATAAAAAAATCTAACATTCCCTCATCCATCAGATTCGCGTGATTTAGTTATCCGTAAAACGATCGCATTTCTTTGTACTTTTGTAATGTGTACATCGCATGTATCAGTCGCGGCGAAACTTCCTTAACTATGTGGGAGGATAGTTCAACAAAAACACACTATTTTAACAAAACTATTTTATCTGTAACGACTAACTAACTAATTTATGTATTTCAGTTTATTTGAGTATTATATACTAATTTGCAAGTTAAATGCTTTATTTCTTTATTGACTCTCAATTTATTGAGCTGAGCGTAAGCGAAGCCCTTAATCGTTTGGGAGACCTTTTTTTGTGTTTAGTTGTCTCCAGAATGCGACAAGACAATTAGCTGAAAATTTTCTCATGTATGTTTTAGCCGAATGTGGATGTTATAGTGAAAACAGATTGAAAAAATGTTTAGCCATTCAAAAGTTATCAAGAAAAGAAGAAAGGAGAGGGGCTCAGCTCAACACCCGCCGCGCACGGTTGGCGGATCCTAGTTTGTTTGAGTAGTCATATATTATCATTAATATATTTACGATCCTAAAATCAAAATATATGTGTATTTTATGATTATTATTTGAATACAAGTAATCGAGTAATCATTTCTATTGACATTAAATTACACAGTTAAATATTTGTTTATAATTGTTTTTAGTAACAACGCCCGTGTAATGTAGATATTTATTATTTGTTGGTGGATAAGGAATTGGTGAATTCTAAATAATTTTGGCAAACGTATCTCAGGATCTTAAACAAACACGAACACAAGCAGTCGAAGATGTGTTTGTTTTCCATTAATACTCGTATGTCAAAGGAATGTTATTTGAGTTTGAGTCTTGCTCTTCGATACCTAAGGTTTGTATAATAAATAGTTGAAATGTGCTTATTTTAGGGCTCATTATGAAATGGTGAAATTCTTATTATTTGTATTTGATTAGCGCAATCTGTCTATTTTAAAGAAATCTTAAAATAAGTATTTATATACAACAGTACACCTAGCCTCGTCCGCACGGGTCTTGAATCATTAAAACACGCATTATTTTAATAAGTTATGTTCCATATTAAAAGTAAGTTTAACTAAAGACGATTGAGCCTTGAAGAGTTGGAAATATAAAAACAATACTATAAAATAAAGCGTCTCCCATTCTATCCTGTCACACAGACCAACAAACTTGCTAACAAGCGAGCGTAAGCACATTAAGTAGAACAAGATACCAACGTGAGAGTCGCATCGCTGGGAACACTGGGAACACTGGGAACGCTAATATACACCCCAGTTCACTCTGTTACATCTCCTATAATTTTCACCTGTTGTATAACATCTGAAATATACATTTATTTATACAGTAAATATAACATTCACCTTATATGTATTGTATTCAACAATCTATCGATTCTTTCATAATTATTAATAATAGGAAAAATAAATATATAACAATTACATTTCTTAATATTTTATAATGAGGAAACAAAAGATGTTCGTGTCATGAAGTAGTTAATGTAACTGATTTACTGTCTTCCGCTGCGCAGTTCAATGGCTGTCTTTAAAAATATTAAGTCAAATTACAGACAGCGGATTTAATTATCATTAATTGTGGTTACATATTTAAATATATTTGGATGTAAAAGGAAAACGCTAACGGCACCCCGTCCCGCGGCCGGACGATTAGTAACTATACAGACTGTCAGCAACAGCGACTGTCAGCTTAACTAAGCTATATATCACCGGTTACCAAGAGCTGAGATTGTAACCACTATTATACTGATTTAAACCGAGTTTTAAGCAGTTGTTTGTACTGCAGGTGCAGGTAAGGCCCGGGCCGCCGGTGGGATCGTACTGCCCGGGCCGCGCTGCGAGCGCAATTAGGCGCTACGGAACACGCGATCATATCCTACGACGGCAACGCGTTTAATATTAACTACCCTTGTTTTTTAGGGTACCGTATTACTGTGATATATAATTTTAATTACTTACATAGTCCACAAAATCACATGCACTTTTTAATATCGTAATAACATATACATGTTTGTAATTCAAAATTAATAGCGTTTCACTGACGGATATGAAAGTAAATAGGGTACTTAGGAAAAAAAAAAAAATTCTGTGTGTTTCCTCCGGATGATCTTTGAAACGACTGAACCGATTATAATAATACTTTCACTGGCGGATAGCTGATGTTATAAGGAATAACATCAGCTATCAGCTTTTTTTTAAAAAACATATTCCGCGTAAAGTCGTGGGCATAGCTAGTTGTAAATGAAATACCGTAAGCACTCATAACAGACAGAAACACAATTGGTTTGCGGCTCAGATTAATTTATGTGTAAAATTTAATAAACGTTACACATACAGAACTTTCCAGTATTATTTGACCGAATTTTTCTTTAAGCAAACAAATTTTCGAGTCGAGTCACGCTAAAAAGTTACTTTAATATCAGAATTGTTATTATGCAAATTACCGATGAACATTTCGTTACAACTGATTTAAATTTTAAACACAGTATCGACCCGCACCAGGACACAACAGACACACTTACACATAGCTTCAAATTCAAAACACAAAAATATACTTAATCAATTATTTTATTCATATTCCAAAATTAAAGATTATAATAATCTTATATATGATTAGATTTTGCATAAAAAAAGAATAAATAAGTATAAAGACCTAATTAGGATATATATATATATATATATATATATATATATATATGTATATATATCAAAATATAGTAGAATTGTCATTTGAATATTTATTGTAGCACGTAGAATACTGCTATCAGGTGTGGTACTTTTGTTAATATCAATGTTATTTAGATGTTCAGCTACGCTGAATAGTTTTAATGAAAAATGATTAAACTTACAACTGACAACTATTATTCCGTGATAAGTGTATCTAGGCTTGGAGAACATAGTATAAATATCAAACACCAAAAATATGTAATAAACCGCTCCGTTAAGCAACCCCATGGCTCAGAGAACTCTCCGCTCCTCACCATCCGTCACCGCCAGAGATTAGCCGCTCCCTGACCCTCAGTCCCCTCCCGAGGGGGGCCGAGGGTAGGGGGAGGGATTAACGAAGGGTCGCCGAATTGCTCCGTTTAGATGCACACACGTAATGAACTATTGTCACTGGATGGAACTCGATTGCTAATAAATGCATTCAAAGCTAAATTAATTTGGATTGAATTGTTCCGTTCGGAGCAATTGTAGTTGGTCCAGTATGGCGAGACGAGTCAGGTGTTTATATATGTACTATATATACATTACATAATGGCTTAGCGCGTCAACCAACACTGAATGATTAAATGATGTTTGTTGAGTTAAAATTTAAAACAAAACATCTATTATAACACATCTTTATTCATCAAACACGTAAAATTTTATTAAAAATAGTTACATATAAATACTGAGCGGTTGTCAATAAACAAGTAATTTTTAATATAAAAATTAAAGCATCGACGTACACTTCTCACATACATACATAACATTCCCTTGTTATCAGCTCCTGTGAGCCACCCTCGTAATAGACTATGAAATACAATAAATTACAATAATATCCTGACACCATTTCACGATTAAATTAAAATTATAAATAACGTTTAATGACTGTGACTTATGAGCAGAGCTAAGAACAAGTATGAGTATCACTAACCTTATATTATCAGTAGCTCGAACGTAGTACGTTTAACCCGAGAAAACAATTTATTT